>JAULUF010000052.1:465000-485000 GCA_031834385.1 Semotilus atromaculatus
AAGATTTATAGATTTTTCTTTTATTCAGTAAGGAATCAAGTCAAATACTTTCATAGTCATAAAGAAAGGTTAATCCTGTTCTTTTGAACTTTATATTCATCAAGTTGTCTAGCATGTAAACTCTCAGATGGAGCCTGAAATAGTGATTCTTTTAGTCCAATTTGATTAGATGTTAACTCAATTCATTACTACTTGATTTTTTTTTTTTTTAGGTTTATGCATTTTAAAAACTGATGCACCTTCAGTCTTGCTTTTCTCTGCACTTTAAAGTCATCATGAGATGATTTTTTGTAAATCATTTTCACACAATTTTGCACACAAAAAGCAACTATATGCTTAAAATGTATTGTTTTCATACCTCATTCTGATCCTCTGTCCGAAATGAAGGGTCGGCTTCTTTAAGCTTGTCAGTAAACGGCCTAAAAGTGATAAAATAATCTAAACATTATCCACATAGAACCATTATTTACAAAATTCAGTTTTTCAGTTGCATTATGAAATCATACTTATGGTTTGTGATGCATCTGCAGTCAGAGGATTAACACATCTCTTCATCTGTCAGAAACAGTTTCTTTGAGAACTCTCCAGTTTCATATTTTTTTGGAAACAGTGATAAATATGTATAAAAATATATATATATATATATATATATATATTTTTTCATGAATATAAAGTTCAAAAGAACAGCAATCATTTGAAATAGAATCTTTTGTAACATTATAAATATCTTTACTGTCACTTTTAATGCATCTTTGCTGAATAAAAGTTAAAATTTCCTTTAAAACAAATCTTACTGACTCTAAACTATTGAACCGCTTGTACAAAGGTACGTTTGTAGATGTGATCCTTGTATATTCTGCAGATCTGTGAGATGATCCAACAGTCTCTGCTTCATCAACAGTGTCTCTGTGAACTCTCGGTACACGGTGGTCAATGCTCTGAACACACACATAATCCTCCGTGAAATAAACCCTCCAGCTGTTTCTGACGCCGGGATCTTCTGAAGTCTGTAGAGACTCAATCCAGCTGTTTAAAGGCACACTTTATTTCACTCTTTCATTCGTCCTGTTGTTGACAGACTCAAACGCCAGTGGGCGGGGCCTGTGATGCGATGATGTATGACTATTGGTCGATGTCTTGCTCTGGAGGCGGGCATATGCAAATGTATTTGCCCCGTGTGACATCACAGATCCTGCAATATCAAAACGAGCCATTTTTGAAGCTTGATTAAATAAATCATTTGCTTATAATGAGGAGGACATTTTAAGCGATGAAACTTGCAGGATTCTTCACAACTTCAACACAAAGACCTCTTATATGTCAAAAGATCAAGGCATATTTGATTTCTCATATCATGACCCCTTTAACTCAGAAAGTGGAATGTCAAAAACTGCTCTTTCGTTTTGCAAAGAAATGTTTTTATGATTCACCCCATAAATCATGCATGGATGCACACCTGGAAAATAGAAAGCCAAAAATAGTATTCAATCCGTGCACCGGATTCCAGAACTCCTGATGACAAAGATGAATATTTTAAGTGCGGCTGATGCGCACAAAAACTCTTTTGAAAGATTTTAATAGTCATAAGACACAGGTGACGCTTGAGCAGAACTTTAGACTTCAGAATGCTTTTCACAAATTAAGTAATTATCCTTTTTTCCGCTCGCTCGTATTTCCCAGATTGACAGGTCTGTTATTGTCCTGCTCTGACCTTCTCTGGTATTATCCGGCTTCTCTCGTAAGAAACACAGCGCTCTGATATCTGCGATATGTCAGCGTTATTGTTTGAGGAGTTTAATTGGATCAGCGTGTTCGTTCAGAAGTCCTGCTGAGTAAACGTTTGCTGTTGTAATCGAGGCGAGCTTCAGTTCCAGGTTCAGTCTGAACCGACAGGTGTGGACGCCGGTGTCATGTGTGCAGTCGTGGGCAACAAACACTGAATGTTGCGTTTTGTGGTTTTTGTGTGTGTATTATCTGAGAATGACCCGCTTCACAGGACAGAAATCAACCGAATGAATGTATTCCTCTGGGATTGAGAGCCTCATCATGTCTCCTGTCGGTGTTGAGAGCCAACGTCTTGTTCTCGTGAGGGTCGTGACTGAGAGGTGCATGCTGGGACATTTTCAAAACTGCATCATAAGAGCTGACTGTCAATGGAGACCAGCCACTGTTTGGTTACCAACATCATTCAAAATATCTATATTTGGTGGACTATCCCTTGAAATCTGATTTTTAACTGTGGTTATTGGTATTGAATAACTTGCACTGTTTATTGAGAGATTTATTAATCTCTCTCACTTTGTCTTGCATTCTGACGACTTCTCAGTTTTGCCGTTACATATCTTATAACATTTTATATGGACTTTCTTTTGAATCATCAAGAACGTATGGAAGCTTGTTTCCGCCACAGAATAAAAAATATAAAAGGTAATTGTGATGTGAACGCGCAATTCTGTCTTTTTTTCTCACAATTGCGCGATATAAAGCGGCAATCGCGAGTTATAATGTCAGAATTGCGAGATATAGTCAGAATTGTGTTATAAAGTCCGAATTGCGAGATATAGTCAGAATTGTGTGTTATAAAGTCAGAATTGTGTTATAAAGTCAGAATTGTGTTATAAAGTCAGAATTGTGTTATAAAGTCAAAATTGAGTGATATAAAGTCGCAATTGCGAGAAATTACTTTTTTTCTCAGAATTGCATGTTTATTTCTTACAATTTTGACTTTAAAACACGCAATTGTTATACTTTTTTTTTTCTTCTTAGAATTGGACTTTATAACTCTATAGAGTCTATATCTCACCATTTTGAGAGATGTCGTCAGAATTGCTAGATATAGATTTGCAATCGCGAGAAATAAAGTCGCAATTATCTTGTAAAATATTTGCCCTGTGGCGGAAACATAAGAGCACACACACACTGTAGCACACGCACACACACACACACACACACACACACAACGCCTGCAGATCTCGAGGTTCTGGACATGAGCTTCACATTGAAGTATTTTCCACTCGTACACACTCTCCGAAGCAATCTGAGGCGATCATACATGCCCTTGCACTTATTTTGAAACCCGACCCTGAAATGCACACTTATGCAGACAGGTGTGTGTGTGTGTGTGTGTGAGATGCATTAGTATTCTTCTGGCTGTCTGGGAGAGGATGGATGGGGAGCACAGAGACGCTCAGGGTCACTGGCATCAGGAGGAACATTTCTCTCTCCGTCTGCATCTTTTTTTCCCTCTACTTCCTTTTCTTCGTTCTCTTTCAGCGCCTCATTCGTTCCTCGTCTCGCTCTCTCGCCGACTGCTCCCTCCTTTCCTATTCTTAATATACTAAACAAAATCACTGCTCGCACGTGTTTATTTACATACACTCTTAAAGGAACACTCCATTTTTTTTTTTTTTGGAAATAGGCTCATTTTCCAACTCTTCTAGAGTTACAGTGTTTTACCGGTTTTGAATCCATTCAGCCGATCTCCGGGTCTGGCGGCGGTAGCACTTTTAGCATAGCTTAGCATAGATCATTGAATCTGATTAGACCGTTAGCATCTCTCTCAAAGAATTGACCAAAGAGTTTAGATATTTTTCCTATTTAAAACTTTCCTCTTCTGTAGTTACATCGTGAACTAAGACCGACGGAAAATTAAAAGTTGCGATTTTCTTGCCCAATATGGCTAGGAACTATACTCTCATTCCTGCGTAATAATCAAGGAACTGCTGCCGTACCATGTGTGAGCCGGCGCAATGATATCACGCAGCGCCTGAAACTTAGTGCCGGTCACGTTGGAAGTTATATAGCTGGGGACTATTTTCAGGCGCTGCGTAATATCATTACGCCTGCTGCACACAAGAGTCAAGGTTTAAAACTGACTCTGATCCTTTTTTTGAGATGCTAACGGTCTAATCAGATTCAATGATCTGTGCTAAGCTATGCTAAAAGTGCTACCGCCGCCAGACCCAGAAATCGGCTGAATGGATTCAAAAACGGTAAAACACTGTTTAACTCTAGAGGAGCTGGAAAATAAGCCTATTTCCAAAAAAAAGTGGAGTGTTCCTTTAAAGAATAAAGGTTCCAAAACGGTACATTTTTGGTTCCCTAAAGAACCTTTCAGTGATCAGTTCTTAAGAGAACCGTGTTGTTTTTAGTGTGAAGACCAAACCTTTTTCTCTATGAAGAACCTTTTGTGGAATGGAAAGATTTCATGGATGATATATGGTTCTTCGTGGAACCACAGATGCCTTTTATTTTTAAGAGTGTATCATGTTTATTTAATTCCAGACTTTAACTTTATGATGTTATATGGACAGTCAGTCAGTGAACTGATTAGCACACAAACCCTGGAGTTTGACTAAACAAAGCTGCAGTTTGAACCTTATTTTCTTTTTGAACTGGACGTGACAAAAGTAATGCAATTTCAAAACCACTCTGAGTAATTCAGCCAGAGAGAGTGATTTAAAGCATAAACATGTTATATTTTGCCTTTTTTTTTTTTGCCAGTTCATTAAAACAGTCGCCTTAAAATGAGTCATTTGTACTTGGCACGCTGTGAGCTTGCAAGGGCAACATGGAACTATTTGTTGTCTAATTCATTTCTTATAATTTTGCGTGTCCGATCTCACAACTCAGCTAGAACATCATTTTTTGTGACGCTTTAGATTCAGTATTCTCTCTCTCTCTCTCTCTCTCTCTCTCTCTCTCTCCCCATCTCTCTGGGTAATGAGCATTAGTTTCTGTGGCTTCATGTCAGTGTCACATTCATGCACACCTTTAGCACTCACCTTTCCTTTACTTCCATACACACCTGCTCTCACACACACACCTCATCATGTCCGCACTGCTGACACACATGCACACACACCTTTCGGTCTGGCCTCTGTGGCCCACACCTGATTACCTTAGATGAGAGGAGCACTCCAGCTGCATTCTGAACACACACACACACACACACACACACACACACACACACACACACTGAGTCTGGTTCACTATATTTGTGGGGACTCTCCATATATGATTTATTATTTTTTTTTTCTTGAAGCTGGGTGGTTTTGTTCATGGTTTAAAAGTTTTTATCGAGAATTTATTTGAGAAATTGAGAAAATAAATGGGAAGAATTAATTTAGAACCAAAACCACTGGACAAGTAATCAGTCAGTGTTGTGTATTATAGAAGAAAATAAAATATATATATAATTGTGTATATGCATGTATATAATTATGTTTATAATGTTTCTTTAGGTGTATAAAAAATCAGAATGAGAATAGAAGCATTTTTTCTGCAGGTGATGATTATCAACAGAGAAGTTTTTATGTGTCCTAACAAATGTTTTATAAAGAGATTCTATCATTGTGTAACATAGACACTTACCATAAATCATTCATTATTTCTAAGTTCCCAAGTCGCAACTTTGTCGTTCTGTTGCACTTTTCCAAGTAGGACGTGTGAGATTCAGAGTTGCAGCATATGAGGATCAGTGAGATTTCAGTGTGTGTAGAGCATAAATCCACACAGAAACACCAACAAAGTGTGTTATTGCACAAAAACCACCAACTTAACATGGAAGATTTGTTGCATCATGTTTGTTTATGCTGTTTTACTGTACGTGTTTAAGGTTCAAATCATGCGGGGTTTGTCTTTCTGCTGTTTTATATTCAACGTTTGTGTGCATGCATATGTGAGGAGGACACGTCTGTCTTGTTGTTTATTCACTGTGTGTGTGTTTCAGTGGGGATCACAAGCCGTTCCTATCGGTGTTGTCGGTGTTGTCTCTGGTTCTGATCTTCCTCCTGGTTCAGCGTCACTGTTCGCTGGTGTCTAAGATCGCACTGGCGCTCGGCATGCTGGGAGTTTACAGCTATCGCGCCGCTGTCGGAAACGTCCTGTTCCCATGGCAACACAGCAGCCGTACCGTCTCCAAGTAAGTTTGATGATATTTAAATATCGTATTGACATATTCCTTGAATGTCAGATGGTGAATAAATTAGCTTCCCTCATTATCGTTGTTGTCAGGAGTTTCTTCACTAACTTTGTCCGTGAGTTTAGAGACGTCTCGGGTTTAGAGATGTTTTAATGTGAGAGCTCGACTTTAGAGAGTGAAGGTTGTTTTAGGAATGATTAAACCCGTTATTAACAGAAATCACACACACACACACACACACACACACACTGGATAAACCACATCAGCATGAGTCAGACTGATGCCATTTACTTTTCTGGGGAAAAAAAGTGATATATTTTTAAGGGAATAGAAAGATCACAGCGTTTATTTGAAATAGAATCTTTTGTAACATTATTTATAAATGTCTTTACGGTTGAATAAAAGTATTATTTTAATTTTTTTAAAATCAGGTAACACTTTATTTTACAGTGTCCTTGTTACATATGTTACATGTACTTACCGTAGTAATAACAGTAAATTATGCAATAATTACATGCAACTAATCCTGAACCTAATCCTACTCTATCCCTATAGTACATGTAGTTACTTAATATTACTCTGTACTTAAATATATAATTACACTGTAACAAGGACACCTTAAAATAAAGTGTAACCAAAAATCATACTGTCTGGCAAATATATATATTAATGTTGCATGATTCTGGATAAATAATGAATCACAAATGAGATCACGATTCTCCCACGATTATGACTAAATAACAAAATAACATGTAATTTACAAGTGGTTCTAAAAAATTGTTAATTGCTGCAGTTTAATGAATCTGAATGAATCATTTTTAAGAAAACGGTTCGAGTGAATGATTCACTGACGCACTTATAAGTACTTTTTTTGTGTTGTCGTTCAAAGTGTTTTTGAACGAATCTCTTGAGTGAATGATTCAATGACAAATACATTTCTTCGCCACCTACTGGCGTAACGATGTAATCGATAGAATCGTTATTTAAATCGTTATTTATTATATGTCACTTTCAAAAGGTGATTTGCTCTATTTTGATCGCTTCCGTAAACAACATTGTTTTTATCCTATATATACACTTGTATCCCAGTTCTTCTGTGATAATATGAATATTTGTAACAGAAATAATGTGTGGTTTCATACTGATATACATGACAACGGCTCTCTCAAACACAGATCTGAATGTTCGCTGTGATTTTGTCAAATACATAACAGACGCAAGTGAATCGTTGTCATTTTTGAATGAGTTATATGAGAATACTCATTATATACCGTATGTTTACACACAGTACATTTGAAGTGCAAAAGTTCATTCAAATCAAAAGGTGAAACTAATATATTTAGTATATAACTATATACATTATACTTTTCAGAGGGCCGACATTTCTGTATTTAAAATCCTTTTTTTTTATTTTATTGATTTAATTTAATATTCAAATTTTCTGAGCTTTTTCATAACGATCAATTTCATAATTCCATGATCATCAAAATTATAAAAAAAATTTATATCGTACAAAAGTTTTCAAGTATACTCGTATGCATCCGTGTACTTGTGTAGAGTGTTTCTGCCCTAAGAGAGCCCCAGTTAATACTATAGCAGATCTTCACACACACTCATAAAAGCAAAAAGAGTTTTCTAAGGAACACACACACTGTTTCACACACACAGACTCCTGTGACAAAACATCGCCGCTCGCCTCTCCCCCTTGACATTTACTCCCACCTAATTAAATCTTTGACCTCCTGGCCTCGGTGTAGCGCCACAGGCTGTGTCCCATTACACACTCTCCATGTGACAGCGAGAGCGAGAGGTAATTGGCACTGCCACCCCGTGCCATCGGACTCACTCTCACACTCATTAATCACTGCGGGACATTGTTTATGTTGCCCTGGCAACCTCTGGCTGGCCTGTTAAGCAGACGTCCGCTGACTTAAACCCCATCGCTTCGACTCTCCATCACACGCTCTCTGCCTCTGCCCTTGCCCTTAATGAGTGCTGATTTTACTGCATTTAAAAGGGCAGCTCACCTACAAATGGAACAATTTATGATGCTATTTCAAATCTTCTTCTTCCATGGAAAATAGAGAAAAATTTTGAATTTGCTTTCTTTCCAGCCACATAAAATATTAAAAATTAAGTTCCCATTTATTTTAATTTACTTGCAAATGACTGAATATAGAGAATGAGTCAAAAGAGCCTTATTTACAAAAGCGTCGTCTTATTTTTCTATAGAACATTAGTTAAACCAACCTGAGAAATACATTATTTGTCATATTTAAGATGAAGCTACATTTATGGTACCATTGCTGTCAGGTTTTGATGGCACTTGACTTTGTTACATATATATATATATATACAGTACTGTGCAAAAGTTTTAGATCGGTAAGATTTATTTTTTTATTTTTTTTTAGAAGTCTCTTGTGCTCACCAAGGCTGCAATTATTTGATTAAAAAAAAAAAAAAAAAAAGTAATATTGTGAAATATTATTACAATTTAAAACAGCTGTTTTCTATGTGAATATACAGTAAAGTGTAATTTACTCCTGTGATCAAAGCTGAATGTTCAGCATCATTACTCCAGTCTTCAGTGTCACATGATCCTACAGAAATCAGGATAATATGATGATTTGATGCTCAAGAAACATTTATGATTATTATCAGTGTTGAAAACAGTTTTTTACATTTTTATTTCATGATGCTATGATGAATAGAAACTAAAAAAGAACAGCATTTATCTGAAATCTAAAGCTTTTGTAACATTAAACTCTACCCTTCAAAAGTTTGGGGTCAGTAAGAATTTTAATTTTATTTTTGGGGGAAAGAAATATAATAAATCAATACTTTTATTCATCAAGGATGAGTTAAACTGATCAAAAGTTACAGTAAAGACATTTATAATGTTAGAAAATATTCTATTTTAAATAAACGCTGTTCTTTTGAACTTTCTATTCATCAAAGAATTTTGAAAAAAAAAATGTACACAACTGTTTTCAACATTGAAAATAATAATGAATGTTTTTTGAGCATCAAATCATCATATTATCCTGATTTCTGAAGGATCATGTGACACTGAAGACTGGAGTAATGATGCTGAAAATTCAGCTTTGATCACAGGAATAAATTACACTTTACTATATATTCACATAGAAAACAGCTGTTTTAAATTGTAATAATATTTCACAATATTACTGTTTTTTTTGGGGTTTTTTATCAAATAATTGCAGCCTTAGTGAGCAGAAGAGACTTCTTTTAAAAACATAAAAAATCTTACCGATCTAAAACTTTTGCACAGTACTGTATATATATATATATATGAAGCGTCACGGTTCGGTCCATTCAGTCAGACGCTGAATACAGTCTCAGGCGATCCACACTCCGATCCAGAAGGGGGCGCACGGTAATGCAATGCTGTTTGATAACCGCCATAGCACGCAAGAGCTTGCTAGTAGCCCATACACTGAGTTTCGATTCACTCCACAAACCTCACAGGAAGGAATCAGGGACGACAGAAAGCAGGATCCTGTTTGTTTTCTTTATTTTACGAAAGCACAATGGACCAGCGTTTATTCACATAAAAACAGACCCTTTACGGTTTCGAATGACGTCATGCTCTTATCTTTATGACCATAAATGACGGAGTATTTTAAGTTGTGTCCGCTGTTATAATGAGACATAATCATTTGGCATTGTGGCGATTTGTGTCGTGGAAATCTAGTCCAGTGATGAAATATGCGTGGAAACATGAAGTAGGCTTCTTTTCTCCTTCTCGCTCATTTATCTGTGTTTTCTTGAAAAAGTGTAACATTGAAGTCTCACGATGAAAGACATTGCCACCGTAGGCTACACACACAACACTCATGCTAACACACACCAGACAACATCATCCAGATTACTGTCGGTTTAAAATAAATGAAAAGAAACGTAGCATTGGGGATTTGTTGCTTTTTTCTGTACTGTTACACCTCCAATATACACTCACCGGCCACTTTATTAGGTACCCCATGCTAGTAACGGGTTGGACCCCCTTTTGCCTTCAGAACTGCCTCAATTCTTCGTGGCATAGATTCAACAAGGTGCTGGAAGCATTCCTCAGGGAGTTTGGTCCATATTGACATGATGGCATCAC
This sequence comes from Semotilus atromaculatus, assembly GCA_031834385.1. NCBI lineage: Eukaryota > Metazoa > Chordata > Actinopteri > Cypriniformes > Leuciscidae > Semotilus > Semotilus atromaculatus. The sequence continues at coordinate 475,050 of JAULUF010000052.1, forward strand.
ACAGTTGCCGCAGATTTGTCGGCTGCACATCCATGATGCGAATCTCCCGTTCCACCACATCCCAAAGATGCTCTATTGGATTGAGATCTGGTGACTGTGGAGGCCATTTGAGTACAGCGAACTCATTGTCATGTTCAAGAAACCAGTCTGAGATGATTCCAGCTTTATGACATGGCGCATTATCCTGCTGAAAGTAGCCATCAGAAGTTGGGTACATTGTGGTCATAAAGGGATGGACATGGTCAGCAACAATACTCAGGTTGCAACAATGCTCAATTGGTACCAAGGGGCCCAAAGAGTGCCAAGAAAATATTCCCCACACCATGACACCACCACCACCAGCCTGAACCGTTGATACAAGGCAGGATGGATCCATGCTTTCATGTTGTAGACGCCAAATTCTGACCCTACCATCCGAATGTCGCAGCAGAAATCGAGACTCATCAGACCAGGCAACGTTTTTCCAATCTTCTATTGTCCAATTTCGATGAGCTTGTGCAAATTGTAGCCTCAGTTTCCTGTTCTTAGCTGAAAGGAGTGGCACCCGGTGTGGTCTTCTGCTGCTGTAGCCCATCTGCCTCAAAGTTCGACGTACTGTGCGTTCAGAGATGCTCTTCTGCCCACCTTGGTTGTAACGGGTGGTTATTTGAGTCACTGTTGCCCTTCTATCAGCTCGAACCAGTCTGGCCATTCTCCTCTGACCTCTGGCATCAACAAGGCATTTCCGCCCACAGAACTGCCGCTCACTGGATGTTTTTTCTTTTTCGGACCATTCTCTGTAAACCCTAGAGATGGTTTTGCGTGAAAATCCCAGTAGATTAGCAGTTTCTGAAATACTCAGACCAGCCCTTCTGGCACCAACAATCATGCCACGTTCAAAGTCACTCAAATCACCTTTCTTCCCCATACTGATGCTCGGTTTGAACTGCAGGAGATTGTCTTGACCATGTCTACATGCCTAAATGCACTGAGTTGCCGCCATGTGATTGGCTGCTTAGAAATTAAGTGTTAACGAGCAGTTGGACAGGTGTACCTAATAAAGTGGCCGGTGAGTGTATATTAGTTATGTATCGACCGATAATCGGTATCGACCAATAAAAGCTATTTTTTCACTATCTCTGAAAATAATCGGTATGTTTGAATAAATTTGCCATGAAGTAAAGTGCTTATAAAAACAACATTATTTGCCACAAAAAAACGTGGTACATTGTACAATTTCATAATTCAAGTACATAGAAGCTGTACTTGCATAAATAGAACAATACTAATATAAAAATACTATGGTGGCCACAGAGTGAAGTGACTTTAGTGACAAATGTCCCCTGACCAAGATGCACAATCATGCATGACCCAGAAATAGTACAGACTGATTCTTCTAATGGAGTTATTCTTCCATGTGCTTTTGTGAATGTGGGTGTTAGTTAGCCATTAACACAGTTAATACCTTTCTGAATAGATATGTAAATCACAGATACGTCTCAAGCTGCTTTTAGAGGTGTAAACAACCTCGAGTCTGTTTTGCACCTAATTTATTTATGTTAGAAGACCAAAAGAGAATTATTGCACCACATGCATGAAAGTAGTACTCAGCGTGTGGGATCTTGTCCGTTTGAAATGTCTTTCTTCATGTAAACAAGAATTATTAATAGCTTTTTGGGTTTCATAAGCATATTTTTAGCATGCACATAGGATAATTATGTTGCAGCCTTTTACACTGTACTAAGACACCATCACATCTTTCACAGAATCCCAGAATGCATTGCAACAAGGTCAGTGAAAAAAAAAACTGTAAAACAGTCGAGAATTAAAATTTTAAGCTCGTCGTTTGGTTTTGGTTATTTCTTTATTCCGCCTTTGATTAAAAAATATAAACGAGTCCAAAGTGCTGTCGACTGCCGTTGAGAGAAAACCACAAGCACACAAAAGACAGAGTGAAGAGATGTCAAGCAAGATGCTTTTCTAATCAGAGTTTATGCTCAAAGCTGTTTACGGGGGATGATTGTTGTCAGAGAAAGCGAAGCGGAAAAGAAATAAACAAGAATTTTGGCAGAGACACAGATTTTGGAGTGTTTGAATGGAGAGCGGGAGCGTCTGAGTTCAGTAGTGACAGAATGAGATATCAGGACACGGATCTGTTGAGGCAAAGTGCACATCATAAACTGAATAACAGTCTCCAGTGAGGCGACTTCAACAAAGTCTGTTTGCCATCAGAGAGGAAAACGAACACACTTCTCAGGGGACAGAGGGGATATTATGAGCTGGTACAGGTCTTTAAAAAGCATTAAAGCTTAATGTTTCTTCTTTCTGAAAGCAAGAGAAGCCAACTAAAGCACAGCCAGTTCACGCAATAAATAATTAAGAAAAACTAAATACATTTTCTTCAGGCAATGCAGATATACTCACTTCAAACTAAAGAAATGAAAACATGATGAACTATATATATTTTTATTTTTATTTATTTTGTATTACACTATTATATATTAAAGGACATTGAATTGTGTTTTCTCTGTATCTTTGTCTCTTGACGAAAAAGATGAAAATATGCGTTTTCAGCCATGTCTTGAAAATGGCTAAAGACTAAAGGGTTGAGAACAGTCCAGTTAAAGGTCTGTGAAAGTGATTTTGTGCCTCTTTTGCATTAGATCCTAGTGATGGCATGTAGATGGAGAAGAGAAGCGGTCCCAGCACTGAGCCCTGAGGCACTCCAGTAGATATATGATAACAGTGATAGGAAAAAACATGTTTCTGAATGACAGATCCTAGTGATGGCATGTAGATGGAGAAGAGAAGCTGTCCCAGCACTGAGCCCTGAGGCACTCCAGTAGCTAGATGATAACAGTGATGGGAAAAACCATGTTTCTGAATGACAGATCCTAGTGATGGCATGTAGATGGAGAAGAGAAGCGGTCCCAGCACTGAGCCCTGAGGCACTCCAGTAGCTAGATGATAACAGTGATAGGAAAAACCATGTTTCTGAATGACAGATCCTAGTGATGGCATGTAGATGGAGAAGAGAAGCGGTCCCAGCACTGAGCCCTGAGGCACTCCAGTAGCTAGATGATAACAGTGATAAGAAAAAACGTGTTTCTGAATGACAGATCCTAGTGATGGCATGTAGATGGAGAAGAGAAGCGGTCCCAGCACTGAGCCCTGAGGCACTCCAGTAGCTAGATGATAACAGTGATAAAAAAAAACGTGTTTCTGAATGACAGATCCTAGTGATGGCATGTAGATGGAGAAGAGAAGCGGTCCCAGCACTGAGCCCTGAGGCACTCCAGTAGCTAGATGATAACAGTGATAAGAAAAAAACGTGTTTCTGAATGTATTTATGAATCCAGTAGCTAGATGTTGTGACTTAAGGTTGGAATGCACTACATGACTTTTGCTCAGATTTTTACTTCATTTTGCTATCCTCACTTTCATAAATGAACTTTAGTGTCCTGCACCCACTAGTAAAAAAAAATCACAAATTATATCTGGTGTCTGAATAAATTTTGGCTTTATAATGCAGCCCCTCAATACCTGACATGTTTGTTTGGTTGAGAGTTATTCCATAAAGATGTTTCATCTGCCACATCATCTATAAACAGGATTTTGTTTCTGCTAGGTTATTATCAAATAAACAGTGTTTGTGTGTGTGTGTGTGTGTGTGTGTGTGTGTGTGTGTGTGTGTGTGTGTGTGTGGTCACATATGACACTGTAATACCCTGCACCCTTAAAAGCACTCGCTTCAAGTGCTCTGCCTTCCACAGTGAGCAGGGCATAGTCCTCCACGCTCACTTTTAAGTGGAATTTGCCCTTTTTTCCCTGAGCTTTTTAGATCCCGCCACATCTGAAAAGTAATTAAAAGCACACCTGCGTCAGGAGGAGGCCATAAAAAGCCTGCGTATTTTTATCCTGATTAATCTAGGGGTGTGTGTTTTGATCTGACACCTTGTTTGAGAGTGTTTATGCATGCGGATCCCACATAGAGATGGAAATTAATTCTACTCACAAATGTGTGCACACACTCACATATTTCTCTTCTAATGCGCTCTGAGATACACCTGTGTAAAAAATGCTTCAAACGACAAGTGTGGCATGTAATTAGTCTCGCACGGTTTGTGCTGTGAACACACACGAGTGTTGTCTCACATCATGTGGCTTGTTGAGGAGAGGCTTGCTGGTTCTGAGCAATCAGACGTGCAGTTTTGGCAGACAGTATAATAATCCAATAGCTATTTCTGCTACCTAGCAATAATAATAAACTTTATTTTGTATAGCACCTTTAAAGGTTGCATCTCAAGGCGCTTTACAAAGACATACAGAAAAAATACATTGAGATAAATTAAAAAAACACAATCAAAATAATAAAAATCACAGATATGCTAGCCGTAAAAATAAGTTTTTGGAAAAAAAAAAACACTAATGGATTCAGGATGTCTAATCTCAGATTTCCACAGTTTTGGAGCCAAGGAAGTAAAAGGCCGGACACCCATAGAGCGTAAACGAGTTGCAGGAATAGTGAAAAAGCCAGAATCAGAAGAGTGGAGATTGCGCTGTGGACAGTTTAAAGTTCAGACAGGTATCCTGGTGATAACTCATGCAGGGCCTTAGGTAAGCATGAGGATCTATGTGAGACTGCAAGATTGCAGTGATGTGCTCACTCGTCCCAGCCTGACGTGGTCTCACTCAGGTCCTAGTCTGATACGGCTCCGCTGGGCTTTGATTATGGGGCGTTTCATACGAACCAGGAAAGGAAATGCCTCTGCACTCGATTGGATAGACCGAATCCCGTTGGAAGGACGGCAAAAACATCTTTCCGATCGACAAATGCCTTGATCGCGGTTCTCTGTTCCTCTTTTAAAATGATTGCGCTGTCTACACCTTCTATTACAGACGCGATGGCTGAATCTACAGCCATTAAACTAATTCAACCCAAGCGCTCTTTGGTGACGTGGATGATTCGATCATCTGTCCATCATCGTATAAAGCCCGCCCTGACAATCTGATTGGTCCGAACAGCTTTGGTTTGGGCATACTTGCTTCACAACGGATCAAGTCCAGACCGAATACTTTTTTTTTTTTCTGGTGCATACGTTTTTTTTCTTTTTTCTGGTGCATAAGGTTTTTTTTTTTTTTTGGTGTAAAATTTACAACAATATCTGGCTTAGTCAGAATTCACAAGAATATAAGTGCTAACGGAGCACGTAAAATGGTAAAATTTTAGGAAAAGGAGAGTAAATTAAAGTAAAAAAAAACCCTAAAAAACAGAGGATAAACAAACAGTCATAAAACAGCAGTTAAGGGGCTTCAATTAATTTTAAGGCATCAATAAAATGAAGGAAGTTTTTTTGCTGTTTTCTTCTTCATGAACCACAGGGGCTTGTAGTACAATGCAAATTCTCTCTTGAAGACAGTAAATAGAGGCTGTGTTTTTATACATTTACATTTGTGGATGAAAGATAATTAAAGTGTTTAAAAGCAGTTCATAGTTCTTGTCTTTCATTATAATTCCAAATGTGGTGTTATCTCTAGTGAAACTGGATCCAGACCGAACTTCCCATCCTCTAATGTTGTGTGGGCGGGGCTAAGTATCCGGCTGGCATCCGGGCGACACTCGTCCTGGACTCAGGATCCTGCCAGCTGAGTTTTTAACACACTGTCGTTTCTTTAGAGTTGATTTATGCGAGAAAAAACAAACGTGTCGATCAGTTTTTCCGCCACGGAGAACGATAGCATGGATAAAACAGTCTTGCAATGTTTCTGAGGGGAAAAAATTATACTTTAATCAAATATCTCAATAATTTGTATTTTTTTAAAGTATTCATTTTATTTTTATTCTTTATTTATTTACATTTTATTTGTATGTTTATTTATTTTAATTTCATTAACTTTCTTTCATTTTTTATTTTTTATTTTGTTAGTTTGATTTGACCTCTTTCTTGTTTGTTCATTCATTCACTTGTTCGTTCTTGCAGTTGTTCAGTCATTTTATTTATTTGTAAATTATTTTTTAATAATTAAATTTTTATTCATTTATTTACTGTAAATGTTTTATTTATTTTATAAATATTTGTTTATAATTTTTAGTTGATTTTTTATTATTTACTTTTTATTTATTACTTTACTTTTATTATTAACTTTCATCACTTTTTGTTTATTCGTTTTCTTTTATAAAGTTTGTTAGCTTGTTCAATTGACTTTTCTTTCTTTCTTTCTTTCTTGCTTGTTTGTTCATTCATTCATTCACTTGTTCGTTCTTGCAGTTGATCCGTCATGTATTTTATTTTTTTTTATTCAAAATTCAGATACTTCGCAAACATGGCAGGACTTTAGCTTGGGTTTATGTTTCTCCCAATAACCTGCGTGACACCAGGTCAAAGGGCTCTGCTCTAGGGTCAAAGGTCATGTTGTCCTCATAGTTTCCCTGACAGACAGCTGTGGGAACAACAGATCAGCAACACTGGATCTGAATAAAACAGAAATACGGGGATGAATGAATAAATGAATAGACTTGAGCATGTTTATTGAGTTGATGTGAGTTAGTGTGTGTGTGTGTTGTCTGGAGAACAGTCATTATCAGATCGGACATTTTTAAATCTGATGCGATATCTGGCAACCCAAACCACGTCTCTTTCATGCACATCACACTGATATTGTTGTTGTTTGTGTGCGTTTCACACACGTTCAGTGTCAGACTGAAGTGCATGCGGAGGAACGTCCCGTCAGGCCGAGTGACTCGCTGGCAGAACTCAAAGATTAATGATAAACTAGTGTCCGCCTCACACACCCTTCACACACACCATCTGAGGATCCTAACTCTCAGTCTGAGTGGCTGGACTTGCTGTTTCCTGGAATAAGTGTGTGTGTGTGTGTGTGTGTGTGTGTGTGTGTGTGTGTGTGTGTGTGTGTGTGTGTGTGTGTGCGTGTGCAAATATGAATTTGTTCTTTCATTTGCTCGCTTGCTCTTTCTTTAGTTTATTTGTTTGCTCATTATTTTTTTCATTCTTTCTTTCGTTTACTCGCTCTTTTGCTCACTCTTTCATTTGCTCACTCACTCGCTTGTTCTTTCTTTCATTAATTCAAACCCTTTCTTTCTTTAGTTCTTTTGCTCGCTCGCTCTTCCCTTTATTCTTTCTTCTGTTCGTTCGTACGTTCACTTTCTTTTTTCTTCCTCCTTGTTCATTTGTTAATTCATTAATTTGTTTGATGTTTCTTTCATTATTTATCCTTTTGTTCATTCTTTAATTTTTGTGATTTTCTTTTAGTTTGTTACTTCGTTCAGTCACTCATTATTGTAATGTCACGAGTGTGAGTAAATGATGGACAGATTTTTTTTATTTTTTATGCATCACTAATTTTGATGATGAAGTTCACAAAGTTTGTTGAACTTAAAGCATTAATTTTGTAGGTAATAAAAACAGTTCTAGCTGTGTGTGTGTGTGTGTCCATGTTAAAGCAGGTCTCGAGTCTCATGCTTTCAGGTTTGACGTTTTTCCTGCTTCGTCATCCATTCTCACGGCATAAGCGACGTGCGGTTGTCAAGCTCTGGTTGCCATGGTAACGCGTGCTGGATTAAAGCGTTTAGTGCAGATGTAGTTTTCTCTGTGATGGAGCTTATTTACAGTGAAGAGGAACAGAGACACAGTGGCAATAAAAATGATGAGATTTTCCTCCTCCTCCGGGGAAATTGCAGAAATCCCCCGCCTGTATTTCTCTAATCACATTTAATGTGACGGATCCAGTGTTCTGTGAGAGCCAGCGTCTCCGGCTACAAGACACTCGTGATTTAACATAGTCCAACTACATGCAGTCACGCTGCCCTTTAGAGGAACTACACTTACACTCACACACAGTGCATCGCAGACGTTTAACAGGACCGTATGTTAAACCACATCATAACTGGATTACATAATATAATTTAATGCGAGCAGTATTTTTTTGTTTCAAGAACAATGATTTTGAATGAATAAATTTAGCATGACAGCATTATACTGAACAGATAGTTGTACAAGATAATATAGAGGTGATAACAGCAGTGTTTAAATATATTAATATTAAAAAAAGACTTTTAGATGAGTCATTGAACTGGTCCATTTTAGGGCTGTGTAATCACGATTAATCGCATTCAAAATAAATATCTGTGTACTGTGTAGTTATTTTTTACATATAAATACACACACGTGCATGTATATATTTGAGAAATGTTTGCATGTATATATTTGTTATTAGGGCTGGGTAATAAATATCGATTTCTCGATATTAATCGATTGTCATTTTTACGAACCGATATCGATTCTTAAATCTCAAGAATCGATTAGTCATCCTGTTTCATTTGAATGAATGGAACATTGTAGCGCGCATCCAAAACATCGCAATAATCGTTGTCCTTTGTCACTATTGATATGAAACAGTCTAAATGTTCAAATTACGTCCATTTTCTTTCGAAATTCAAAAACATAAATACCGTTTTGGCGCTGTGGCGTGAGATCGCTCTCGCGCAGCTCAAGAGAAGCAGCAGAAGAATACCAGTTACAGCGCGAAATAAACATGAATGAGCATCTGAAAGTGTGTTAAAAGATAGAGTACAACTTATCGAAATCCGTATCATGTCACATTGATTCCCTCAATCAGTGTTTCAACCGTGGAAAGACGTCAGTTAAACAGCTTGTAATCAATGTCATGTATCGTCATATTTACCTCTGAAAAACAACATGTGACCATAAACTCGTTAGTCAGCCAGAAAAAATTACTCTAGAGAGGAGCATTTTGCTAAATATATGCACCATATTACATATGCATTATAATCTTAATGTTCTTCAATATTTAATGCATATTTGAATAAATCTGGCAAGTTTTTATGACAGCCACCATTTAAATGTTTATATTTCATATAATCTTCTTATTATAAAAATAAATAAGTGTAATTTAAAGTCCCTGTAAAGGCAATTTTAAAAAAAATAAAAAATTAAACACATTATAAATGTTAGAAATGTATTGCTAAAACATATTACAAAGACTGAACTGTGAAGTAGTGTTTGTATAGCTACAAAACAGTTAATTATTACCTTCATATTAGGCTAATGAAGCCTAGTAGGCTACAACTAGACTCCCATAGTTTACAGAATTAGTTAAGAGATTTGATTTCCTTGAGAAAATTTACCATTTATTGTAACTGATATCCAGAATAATCAATATTGAATCGAATCGAAATCGAATCGAATTGCAAGCTTGTGAATCGAAATCGAATCAGATTGTGAAATTTGTGTCAATACCCAGCCCTATTTGTTATGTATAAATATACATATAAATTCACTGTAAATCACGGCTTCAAGGGGCGTGTTGCTTTTATGAAACTGTTACTCCATAAAAATATTCATTTTAATATTTATTTTATTCATAAAATAAACACCAGCAACAAAAAATATAATGTTATAACTCATTTACAAGCAACACATGCAGTAACAAAGAATCACAAACGGCAGTACACACACACACACACATATCATGTAAACACAAACTTTTATTTTAAATGCGATTAATCATTGGAAAGAACGATTCACTAAAATCAGCTGGACTATTTAACACTATATGAGAAGGGAATAACGTTTTTTTTTAGTTAAATCATTGTCACTACTTAAAGGACAATTCCAGTGAAAAATGAAGCTAGGGGTAATTAACACACGGTTACCGAGTCGACGGTTCTCTGAGACGTGTTTTCATGATAATCGAATGTAAAGAGTTTTATCTCTAAAAACAGATTAGCTTATAACGCTAGTCTATGGGGCATAGAATAAGTAAAAGTAAATCACTAGTTAATACCACTAACAAGGCTCAGAATATCCTCACGCTAACACGGCAGCATAATGAGGGTCTCTACATGCAGACCACAGCATTGAGAACTTTGTAAGTGTACAGACAGTTCAATAAGATACTTTATAAAGACAGTATATTACGCGTATACAGGCG
>JAULUF010000052.1:495000-510000 GCA_031834385.1 Semotilus atromaculatus
TGACAGAGAACAATTATTTATAGGTTGGGTCAGCCTAACCCACTTCAGTCAATTCTTAAACAGTCCAATCAAATTCATTCCAAATTATTCTTGTCTAGTCCAGTGCAATTTAGCCTAACCTACTTTAGTCCATACTAGTCCAGTCCTTCCAATTCTAGTCCCTTTCAATCCAGTCTAGCCCACTCCATTCTGTCATCAACTCCGGTCCAGTTCAGTGCAAGGTAGTCCAGTCCTGTTTTGTATGTTGAGGTCATCTAATCTAGCCTAGCCCATTCCAGCTCTTTCTAGTCCAGTCCAATCCAATTCAGTCTATAATCAACTCCAGTTCAGTTCATTATAGTCCAGTCCAATCCAATTCAAAATCAACTCCAGTTCAGTTCATTATAGTCCAGTCCAATCCAAGTCAATTCGGTCTATAATCAACTCCAGTTCAATTCATTATAGTTAAGTCCTGCCCATTCTAGTCTAGTCCAGTCCAGTCAATTCTTGACCAGTCCAATCAAATTCAGTCCAAAGTTGTCCAGTCCAGTTTTTAGGTTGAGGTCATCTAATCTAGCCTAGCCACTTCAGACCATATTAGTCCAGTTCTGTCCATTTTGCCCATTTTAGCCCACTCCATTCTGTCATCAACTCTGTCATCAAGTCCATTTCAGTGCAAGGTAATCCAGTCCAATTTGTATGTTGAGGTCATCTAATCTATCCTAGCCCATTTAAGATCTTTCTAGTCCAATCCAATCCAATTCAGTCTAAAATTAACTACAATCCATTTCAGTTCATTTAAATCCGATCCAATTCAGCCCGAAGTAGTCTAGCCCATTCCAATCTTTCATCAACTCCAGTCCAGTTCAGTTTATAGTTTGAGGTCATCTAATCTAGCCTAGCCCACTTCAGTCCATACTAGTCCAGTCCTGTCCAGTCTAGCCCAATTCAGTCCGTTCAAATTCAGTCCAAAATAGTCTAGTCCAGGCCAGTTTATAGGTTGAGGTCATCTAATGTAGCCTATTGCTGTTCAGTCCATACTAGCCCAGTCTTGCCCATTCTAGTCCAGTTCAGTCCATTCTTGTCCAGTCCATTCAAATAGTCCAAAGTAGTCTAGCCCATTCCAGTCTATCATCAACTCCAGTTCAGTTTATAGTTTGAGTTCATCTAATCTAGCCTAGCCCACTTCTGTCCATGCTAGTCCAGTCCTGTCCATTCAAATTCAGGCCAAAGTAGTCTAGTCCAGTCCAGTTTATAGGTTGAGATCATCTAATCTATCCAAGCCCACTTCAGTCCATACTAGCCCAGTCTTGCCCATTCTAGTCCAGTTCAGTCCATTCTTGCCCAGTCAAATCCAATTTAGCCCAAAACAGTCTAGCCCATTCCAGTCTATCATCAACTCCAGTTCAGTTCAGTTTTAGCTCAAGGTCATCTAATCTAGCCTAGCCCACTTCAGTCCATTCTAGTCCAGTTCAGTCCATTCTTGTCCAGTCCATTCAAATTAAGTCCAAAGTAGTCTAGCCCATTCCAGTCTATCATCAACTCCAGTTCAGTTTATAGTTTGAGTTCATCTAATCTAGCCTAGCCCACTTCAGTCCATACTAGTCCAGTCCTGTTCATTCTAGTCCAGTTCAGTTCATTTTAGTCCAGTCAAATCCAATTTAGCCCAAAACAGTCTAGCCTAGTCCAGTCTATCATCAACTTCTGTCCAGTTTATAGGTTGAGGTCATCTAATCTAGCCTAGCCCACTTCAGTCCATACTAGTCCAGTCCAATCCAATTCAGTTTAAATTAGTCTAGTCCAGTCTAGTCTACAATCCACTCAATCAGTTCAGTCTAATTTAATCTGGTCAAGTCCAGTGAAATCCACTTAAATCCGGTTCAGTCTAGTCTAGTGCATGTCAGTCTAATGCAGTCTAGGCCAGCCTGATTCAGTCTAGGCCTCAATATCTTTGCGACGAGACTTGCTGATAGCTGTGGCACCAGACCATGACGGCTGACATTTGTCTTAATGAATGTATCATAGACGTTTGTCGTGAAACATAACACATAATCAAAGCTTAGTAGAGGAAGTAATAGCTTTTCCATTAGCTTTAAATGAGGAATGAACCACAGTCGATGAGACCTGACGGTTTTATGACTACAGTATTACATAATGACACATATCATAGACTGAATGTTTTTATTCTGCTGTCTTTCAGGGCTGTAATGGGTCTCGGTCATGGCGGCTATTGCTTCGCGCTCCTGCGGTCCATCCCAGTCGTGTTCTACGTGGTTCTGGTCACCAGTCTCCGATACCACCTCTTCATCTGGAGCGTGTTTTCTCCCAAGCTCTTGTACGAGGCCATGCACACCCTCATCACCACCGCCGTGTGTCTGTTTTTCACCTTTATGGATCAGGAACGCTCAGCTAGACCTTGAATGCAAAGCCAGAACCAAAGCCAAACTCAGGTACAGAACAAATGGTGCAGTTGGAGTTTTACCACCAAAAGAAGTTCGTGTGGACGGAAAAAGTTATTTAAATGTAATTCTACTGCTGTGAAATAGTTTACATGGAGATTTGGCTTATTTCTGTGTACATGATTCAAATATATATATATTTTTTTTTTGGGACGTCATCAGCGATAGGGTACGGCAAAACTTGTACATATGATAATCCTTCCAAAAGCTAAAGGAGAGTGTCTGTCTTATTAGTATTTTGCGGTTTCTGTTCCTGACCGTTAGTTCACCTCTGGAATAATTGAGATAAGTTACATCATTAATAACTCTCTCCTCGCTGAGATCACAGCTGATGTAAACTCCTCACGCACTTGAAAGCTTTAAGGGATCTTAAAAGTCTTTTAAATCATGTCTAAACACAGCTGCGCGTGACGTTTCAGTTTAATCCGCCTGTTGGGAATGTGAATTGTAAACTGATTTATCTTGGTAAGTGTTGTTTCTTTATCTCAGCGCTGAGATCTGGTTAATAATAAAACAATCCCTTTTTTTTGATTGTGAGTAATTCATTTTTTACGTGCTTTTTCATGTTTTTCCTCCCTGTTTGACTGTTGAAAAGTTTTTCTCCAATTAGAGGGTCTGATTTGGTTTTGAAACATCTGCTGTGTACAAGTGTTCAAGTTACTTTAATCAATTAATCAGTGACACTAACAGCGAGAGATGTTTTGACTGTCGCTTGAAAAAATATACAGCTATGCTTAAAGTCCCTGTAAAGGCAATTTAAAAAAAAAATTCTAAACACATTATAAATGTTAGAAATGTATTGCTAACACATTTTACAAAGACTGTGAACTGTGAAGTACTGAATTGTGGAGTTAGACCGTTAAACAGTTTTTCACCATTGCAATTTTCCGGATTTTCTGGGCGGGGCTAAAAGGGGGCTCGATGACGCACTGGAGCCCCTGAGCTCCTGGACACGCCCCTACTTGATGACGCACTGGAGCCACACTAGAGCAAATTCACATCAGTTTGCCGATCAATCGCGTCCGTCTATTAGATACTCGCCTACAGTTTGCTAGCTAGCTATGCCTTCATCACGGAAATGCGTACTACCTGGATGCCATCACGTACAAAACAGATCGGTGTCCTTATTTACATTTCCGAAAAACGATCACATCAAGAAGAGGTGTATTAATTTTGTGAAGAGCCACCTTGATGGAGAGATGAGGATCACCGACAAAACCCGCATCTGTAGTGATCATTTTACACGGGATAGTTTTATAAATGTTCGTCGGAGACAACTGGGATTCACTGATAATCCGCTGTTACTGGTGAATGTGGCCTAACGGGCCGAACCGACTATCTCCCCCCTTTATCCTCCCGTCGCGCCGACAACTGGTGCCATCATCGGCAGTGCGTGCCCACCAATGAGTGTAAGTTGCCTTGTGTGCTTATGTTATAATTATAATTGGTAGTTGGAGTCCACGCAGTAACACTACTAAAGCATCCATTTTGGCTGTAGCGGTGACAGAGTTGAGTGTGGCGAAGGCAGCTTTCCCGCGAGTGGGCGTGGTTTCAGCGCAGCCAGCGGACACGCCCCCAGCGTTTGAGAGCAGAGACTACTGCTAATTTTTTCAAGATTTTAAAAGCTTATTTTATGTACTTGCCGGCTTTTTTTATCATTCAAATTTGGCTGGGTGACTAATAACACATTTGTCTGTGGTGTGACAAACTCAGAACACATACTTCATTTTGACTTTACAGGGACTTTAAAAGATTTTGCTCAGCATAGCTGTATATGAAATATAAGTATATTCTCTGTTTTTGATTTTTGTTGTATCAAACAGTTTTTGAGTTCAGAACCCGTGTCATTAAAAAAAAAAAGAAGATAATTCTGCAACCAAATTAATTTTAATTTATTTCTGATAATTATCAATGTTTAGGATGTTCGAATTGGATCAATGTAATGCATTTTTGCTGAAAAAAGGTACACATTTTATTTAAAATAATTCTTACTAACCCCAAACTTTTGTATGATATAGTGAACAGATTAACATCTGTTACATTACATTTACCTCTGTCTAGACAATCAGTGCAAGTTTATATTGAAAGCAAAGAATATTTAATAAAATATTTCAAAACATCTTTTCTTCGCCACTTCAAATGGATCAAAGTGAGTCAAGACACCTTTTAGACTTTACAATAATTGCGAAGGGGTTATATATAACCTTTTATTTATTTGCATTATTTGTTACGTTGACATCTGAAATGTTATTAATCATCAGGACGCTGAGGAAGGATACAATTACTTCACCAGGTATTGTCCATTCTTCCTCAAAATTTGTAGAATTCATTCATTAGAAATTCTGTATGATTCCCATCCCTTACAGAGACTGTTAGTAAGTGAAGGCATCTAAGGTATCTGCGTCCTCGTGTCGGCTGTGACCTTTTCATTGGCTGGAGAAGTGGATGTTGTGACCTAATGCCTTTTAGAGAGAGAGAGGAGAGTGTCGAGTCTCCCATCGGACCGAACGCAGTCTGGAGGTTCTTTTTTCACTGTGTATTTATTTTTGTCTGTTACTGTAACTTTTTTTTTTTTTTTTTTTAAACAAAACACTGTTACATAACATTAACAACAATAACATTAATAATGAAAAGTAAATAAATAAACATAAATACAAAGTTAAAATACATACAAAAGTCCCTGACAGTGAATACACCACATACCAGTACATCATCTTCCTTCAAGCAAATATGTTTCAATAAGTGCCCAGTTCTGTTGAAAAAAAGTCTAATAAAATATATGTTTCAGTCTTTGTGTCCATTCTCACACAGACATTCAGTTCTCACTATATATCACGCTATACTGGGGTTCTGTATAGAATTATAGAGTTCCGTATAGAATTATAGAGTTCCTGACTCAATTCTAAAGAACACTTTATCATATATATATATACATATATATATATATATATAAGAGGAAATATCTTGATGATTGCACAATACGTTCATGTTTAACAGGATATAAAAAAGTTTGAGTGATAAAGTATGCTTAATTCATAAATTTAATCAAAATAGAAATTAATTGGTAACACCAATTAGTTAATGTATTAACCATGAGCAATCTATTTGTTACTGTATTTGTTAATCTTTGTTAATGTTAGTTAATAAAAAATACAGCTGTTCATTGTTAGTTCATGTTAGTTCACAGTGCATTAACTAATGTTAACAAGATTTTAATAAAGTATTAGTAAATGTTGAAATTAACATTAACAAAGGTTAATTAATGCTGTATACGTGCAGTTCATTAATAATGTTAACTAACTAACCTTACTGTAAAGTGTTACCAATGAATTATGTTGGAACCCTTAAAAGGTTCTATAGGTGAAACTCAAAAAATTTGAATATCATGCAAAAGTTATAATTTTGATGATTATGGCTTACAGTTTATGAAAACCCCAAATTCTAAATCTCAGAAAATTAGAATATTACATGAAATCAATAAAAAAAAGGATTTTAAATACAGAAATGTCGCCCTCTGAAAAGTATAATCATGCATATGTATATAATATATACTAAATATATTAGTTTCACCTTTTAATTTGAAGTACTGAAATACATGAACTTTTGCACGATATTCACATATTTTAATTTCTAAAAAAACACTTTAATGTTCATATAGAAGCTTTACACTGTGATTCAAACTGAGCTCATGCAGTAGATGTGTCTTTCCAAGGGTAAAAACGCTCAATATTTGACATTTGAATGATCATGTTATATGAGGGATAATGTCATTATCACAAATGAAATCCCGACAATTCTGTCGTCATCCTAAGGGTGTTTATTTTTCCATAATGACTGTATTATTCTGCTTATTGCATCGGACGCTTACCAAATAAATAAATAAATCTGTATTAAATGTTAATTTGATTTCAAATTATGAGAAAAAACAGGGCATGGAGTGATTAGTGTCATTATATAAAAAACATTTGGTTGCATAATACGGATTGACTAATCAAAATCGAGTATCAAGAAAGCCGTGGATAAGTATGAATTAATTAATACAGTGAGATTTTCTGTGGGCCAAAAAAAGTAGACCAAATGTCTAATTTTAGGTTTGGTTTATGTTTTTTCTTATTTTTAAAGTGTTTTGTTACATTTTCTCCTTTATTAAAAGGAGATTTTCTGCTTTTTCTTCATCATCATCTCTCTTCAGTGTTTGAGCATGAAAACAGTTCTTCTGTATATCAGTGTTTCTGAACTCCTGAAACGCCTCCATTGTAGTCTTGAGTTTCTTCCGGGAATGAACACGTCACAATATTCCTCATTATAATAATTCATACGCAGAATAAAGGGGCGGGGCCTGGTTGAGTTAGTTAGTAGTGTGTTAAACTGGTGGTTATGGTAAGGGGAGGGACATTTCCCAAACACACTCGAAGCGCTCGACCAATCACAACACACTGATCCAGCCGACCAATCAGAGCACAGTGACTTAAACTGCAGTTCATCCACTGGCCACTAGAGACCGGCTGCAGAAGAGAGTCAATCCCATAAACCTCCATGTTAAAATGCCCAACTTTACAGCAGAAAGAAACACGTTTACAGTCTGGTGCAAAGAGTGGGTTTGGTCTATAAAGCTAATTTTGCCCTTCATGACGACTGTGAGGGGGTGCTTTTTTTTTTTTATAACTCATCCGTTTAAATTATATTAAATTATATTAAATTATATAACATTATAACAATATTAAAATATATTAAGCCTTAAAGTTGTGCATAATTAAGGGCGTGGCCACTTGAGTGACAGGTGGATGCTGATGTCACTACTAGCGTTTGTCTGTTAGCGTCACGTCAGTTCCGCTAATCCGCCTCGCTCACATTTACGTTTATCCGGGAGTGACGCCGCCAAGATGGCGACGGCCGGCTCCGCCCACTTTGGGCTTCAAAAACACTCTTCAGAAACACACGGGTGACGTCACACACACTACGTCCATATTTCTTCACAGTCTACGGTGATAACCAGCTTTCAGTACTTGCTTTGAAGCAGTCGTGGGTGAAAAAACGGTCAAGGACGACCAGCATCTGAGAGAGACCGTATGAAAGCCTCTCGATTTAAACCGATTCTCTGTTACCTGTCCATCATCATCTCTCTGTGTTGGTGAGGAGAGCTGGTGTGTGTTTAATGTGGTTTTAGTGTCCGTCTGTTCCCTGCTGGTGTCCTGCTCTCCGAGCTCGTATCAGTCATCGAGCAGAACTCAGACGCCATGCGTTTACTCCTTTATTTTATTTTCTTCTTCTCTTGAGCTGTACCCCCGACACACAGCTGACGTCAGGGTTTTATATTATTATCATCTTTAATTCAGACAGGTCTGTAATACCTGGAGAAAGCGATCTGTTTGCTTTCCCGTTTATTTCAGAGTTAAAAGTATTTCAGATTTTGACATTCAGAGGATCAGTGTCGATTTTGAATCATCGCTTTTTGCATTATTTTCATACAGTATGGACGTTAATGCACAAATAGTTCACATTTCAATTCAATTCACATTTAGCTGAATAGCTTTTTTTACCACAATAAATATTTTAAGACTTTAACTCATTTTTAACTTGTGTTTTTCTTGTTTAAAGCATAACCTCATTCAATTTTGTTAGATTTATTTGCATTTTTTTTACACCTTTTTCCAAAATGCCTTATTCAGCGTTTATACATTATAAGACTAAAACAAGAAAATCTTGTTTTCAGATAATATATTATGTTCTCTAAAAACAAGTATTATGCAATTTTGCTTCTCAAGTAAATCTTCCTTTTAAAGAAGTTTTTCCTGGAAAACAAGACAAACATATCATAAGACAAACAAACTCTCTCTCGCTCTCTCTCTCTCTCTCTCTCTCGCTCTCTCTGTGGATTAAGTTTTTCCATTTAAACTCTATCTTTTGAACTGTGTGTGTGTGTGTGTGTGTTTGTAGGTTTAAACACCTGGAAAAGCTTTCATCGTTCTCAGCCTCAGCAGGATTTATGGGATCTGTGTGTGTGTGTGTGTGTGTGTGTGTGTGTGTCACTTGCTAGTGTAATAGCAGGGCTGTCAAGGAGCCAAATGTGTGTGTTCACGAGGAGAATGAAGCTCACAGAAGTGTGTGTGGCGGGTAGAGATAGTGGTTTCCCCTTGTTTAAGGACGAGGGCGAACGTCTCTGACCAACCAGCCGTGACTTCATTTCAGATCTGTGGAAGAGCATCTGTAAACACGTGTGTGTGTGTGTGTGTGTGTGTGTTGGACCGCGATCAGACGCTCATCAGTTTAGACATATAAGATTTTATGGGAACACTTTACAATAAGGTTAATTAGTTAACATTAGAAAATGTATTGACTATGAGCAACTACACTGTAAAAAAAAAAGTTGGATTAACTTAAAAAAAGTAAGTTACCTGGTTGCCTTAATTTTGAGTTCATTGAAATAAAAAATTTGAGTTAATACAACAAAGGAGATTGGTTTAATAAATAGAAACTCAAAATATTATGCTATCTGAACTACATTAATTATCTTGATTTGACAAAATATAAAAAGTTGTGATAACAAATCATCAAAATAAATTTTTACAGTGTAGTTCATATTTGTTCATGTTCACAGCGCATTAACTAATGTTTACAAACACAACCTTTGATTTTAGTAATTTCAACATTTACTAGTACATTACTAAAATCAAAGGTTGTGTTTGTAAACATTAGTTAATGCGCTGTGAACATGAACAAATATGAACTACACTGTAAAAATTTATTTTGATGATTTGTTATCACAACTTTTTATATTTTGTCAAATCAAGATAATCATTCTTAGTTAAATCAGTGTTTCTGAACTCCTGAAACGCCTCCATTGTAGTCTTGAGTTTCTTCCAGGAACGAACACGTCACAATATTCCTCATTATAATAATTAATGCGCAGAATAAAGGGGCGGGGCCTGGTTGAGTTAGTTAGTAGTGTGTTAAACTGGTGGTTATGGTAAGGGGCGGGGCATTTCCCAAACACACTCGAAGCGCTCGACCAATCACAGCACACTGATCCAGCCGACCAATCAGAGCACAGTGTGCTTTTCAGAAGGAGGGGCTTCATAGAGACAGGAAGTAAACAGAGCGTTACTGACAGACTGGGAAGAGAGGAGCCGCAACAATGGAGAATATGAGGAAAATAATCAACATTACAGCAGGAAAACCTGTTCTAGTAGAGCCTGAAACACATCAAGACTTTGTAAAAGGGCAGAATATGGGCTCTTAAAATTTCAGTCAAGCTTCTGTTTTGCTGACCTCTCCATTGTAACCCAGTATGACAGTAAAACCACAGGTCAAAGGTCAGTGCTGACTCCGCTTCAGGATGGACAACTAACTGGACTCCTGAGTGAAGTGAGTATTGATTTACAATCAGGTTTCGTCTTGATGGAGGAGTCTAGCATCTTAGATCAATATTGTCTTTCTCAGACAGTCCTGCTGAACTGGTGCCAAAATTACGATTTAAAATCAGTCAGAGCAAGAAACTTAACTTCATATTTGGTAAAGCTTCATATTACAGGTAAACTTTCTCCCCCCACCCCCCAAAAAACCCTTGTTTTGATGTCCTTCAGGGGGATCGAGCCTCACAATCCTCACAATCTACTGCATGAAATATAAAATGACCAATAGGGCTCGGGGGGGCATTACATTTCATCTTAACTAATTAACTTTAGTTCCATGAAGAACCTTTAAAGATCCATGGAATCTTTCTATTGCACAAAAGGTTTTTTATTGAAAAAGGTCACTCACACACACACACACACACACACACACACACACTCACTCACAGACTCACTCTCTCTCACACACACACACACACAGACTCACTCTCTCTCACACACACACACACAGACTCACTCTTTCTCTCACACACACACAGACTCTCTCTCTCTCACACACACACACACACACAGACTCACTTTCTCTCTCTCTCTCTCTCTCACACACACACACACAATCAGAGTTATCAAACACACTCAAACACACACAAACAAACACACACATACACACACATATACTCACTCACAGACTCACTCACCACACACACACACACTTACAGACTCACTCTCTCACACACACATACACAATCAAACACACTCACTCACTCACTCTCTCACACATATACACACACAAACACACACACACACACTCACTCACACAAACTCACTTACTCACCCCATATACACACAAACACACACACACACAAACAGATTCAGTCACACAAACTCACTCACTCTCTCTCACACACACACACACAATTGTTGTTTTGAGAACCGTTGACTCAAATGTTCAAGGAACTAAATGGTTCTTAAGGCATCGCAGCGAAGCCTCTTCAGAATAAACTCAGTAAGAGACACTGAATCTGCTTCACACACACCGGCCGCCGCCGTCCTCCGCGGGAGAGGGTCGGGATAAAGGAACACAGAAGGGTTCAAAACAAGTGCATCCAGAGCAGATCTGAGGTCACAAACCCTCTCAGTGTTTCAGTCCACTCCAGAAAACCAACAAAACCTCTTCATCCCAGCGGCGGACTCTTTACCAGACACTCAGGCGGCTCTCTAATGCTCCTCCGTGTGTGTGCGTGCGTGTGTGTGTGTTCATCAGCATTCAGACTTAATGGAGGCTGTTTTTGTCCCAAGATTCTGCCCTAAAAATAAAGAAAAAAGAAAGCGACGGAGAAGAGAAAGTGTGTAGGAGGAGGAACATGAATATTCATCCCCAGCGGTCGAATCTAGAGGGCTTTCGGTCGCGGACGGCTTGTTATTCAGAGACAAACACTGAGAGATGAGCGAAAACAGACCAAGTTTGAACTCGTGTGAGTGTTTCACTGTCGGTCCAGTCTCCTCGGGGATTTTCTGGAGTGTTTTCAGTTTTGTTGATGACACTTAAAAACATATTTATCCTCATATATCTTCAACAAAATACAATGTCTACAGGTGAAACTCGAAAAATTAGAATATCGTGCAAAAGTTATAATGATTTTGATGATTATGGCTTACAGCTTATGAAAACCCCAAATGAAAAATCTCAGAAAATTTGAATATTACATGAAATCAATAAAATAAAATAAAAGGATTTTAAATACAGAAATGTCGGCCTTCTAAAAAGTATAGGTTAATCATGCATATGTATATAGTTATAAAACTAAATATATTAGTTTCACCTTTTAATTTGAATTACTGAAATACATGAACGAGTTTCACTTGTAGATGTCAAAAAAATTATTATTTTAGTGTATTCTTGTTTGATCTTGATCTGCTAACTGTTTGTCTCTTTGGCCTTTTCTCCTTTTTTCTTTTGTGTTCATCCTCGTGTTTGTCTTGGTTGTTCCCTGTCTCGTAATGGTTGATAATGCATCTATAAAAGCATTGATATAGGCTATAAATATGTATTTTTCATTATTATTATTTCACTCTAATAGCCTACTAAAACTCTGCATAAAATGTATAATATTGTTGCTGCTGGAGAATCTTGTAACCATGCTTCGTCATATATCATTACTATAGGTCACCCTTTATGTGTGTTTTGCAAATATTTCAGAACGAAAGTATTAAAAAGAGCGTGTGACTAAACCTTGTAACTCCATTGGCTCCTCAAACTGTCAGTCAAGCTTCATAACTCCGCCCACTTCTATCATGAATTAATTCTAACTCAGTTTGGAGCGTCTCTGCTTGTTTGCAATGCAATATATAAAGAACTGGTGTTTGAATAAGTAACGTTCTTTAGACAATAAACATTATATAAAAGCTAATGTTTTATGTTTTTGAGGAGCGGAGTCAATACTGTCTTAAATAGCCTGTGCAAAACATCTTTAATAACATCAGATTTTTACTTTAGCCGATATTAAATTAATTTAGCCTCTGTTACTATATGAGGTAAATCCAGCTCTATTGCTTATATTTAGGAGTGATCCTGATGTTTAAAGGGGTGGTATAATGCCCTTTTCACAAGATGTAAAATAAGTTTCTGATGTCCCCAGAGTGTGTATGTGAAGTTTCAGCTCAAATGTTAAAATTGTCACCTTTTTAGGGTGCGCAAAAACACAGTTTTTGTGTGTCCCTTTAAATGCAAATGAGCTGCTGCTCCCGTCACAGAGGGCGGAGCTTCAAGAGCTTGTGTGTGTTTGTGTTAGCAGCTCGATTACCTCACACAGACACACACTGAAAATGTCAAAACTTTGAGCATTTTATGCTCAAACTAAAGTCAAGAAGAAGAACAACATGTAAAAGCAACAGGACGTCTCTGAATGGTTAGTTGATGAATTTATATTGCTGATGTGGAGTTAACTTTCTTCTAGTCATTGATTAGCATATTCTGTCATGATAATCTATAAATCGTCTTCCGGGGGCGGGGTTTATGTAAATTCTAGGGTTGGTGATGTCACTATCCCGGGAGGAAGCTCGTGTAGTCTCTACCAGCCGTTTGTTGTAGTCCTTAAAAACGATTTCTTTAAAAGCAAATATCTCCCTTTGCTTTGAACTTTGAGCGTCGTAACTTTGCAGATGTTGTTTATGATCAAACAGCAACATTACACACTAACTAAAGTTAGAAAAGGGAAATCATAATCAACCACCCCTTTAAATCTAGTCAGTTATTTTAATACTTAAATGGACAAAAAATCTCATTGATTTGCATTAAAAGAGAGACTGACTCTAGTCCAGTTAGTAAGATGATAAAACCCTGTGAATTAAACAGGCTGTTTCCTCTGTTGTGATTGGCTGACCTCTTGGCATGGGAAGACTGGGAAGGAAGTTTTGCGATCTGAAAGTTTAAAGTTTAGTGATATTTTGAATGTTTTTAAGGAAGATCTGGCCTGAAGGTCCTTCACATGCCATCGGCCGCATGATAAACAGAGTCAACCAAGGCAGTGAAATATGTGTGCATATGTTAGAGAGATGACTGATAACTCTGAAGGGCAGGACATGCAAACGTGTGATAATTTCATGGTGAAAGAAATATGACTTATGCATTTTTTTAAGCACAGGCGCTCTTTGTTTTATATATATAGGCTATATATAGTTTACCAGACATTTTATTTTAAGCTTAGCTAATATTTATATTTTATTTAACCTGTATTTCAGTTAAGAGAAATGTTTTTAATGGTTTCAGTTAACGATAATTATTTTAAAAAATTTGCGGCTCATTCTGACATCAAATTAAACGGCTGTTTTTATATGAAATAGCCTCTGTTATGATATGTAAAATAAGTAACATCACTAACATAATGTGGCATATTTAAGTTAATTTGAACAGGCATTGACATTGAAGTGCCACTCATGTTTACCTGCAAATTACCTGCTAAACTCTTCACATAAGTAAAATTTTATATAGTAAAATAGTGTTGAGTTGAAAAAACAGCATGTTAATATTCGTATATTAACATATTGTATTGTTTCAGGGGGTTAAAAGTAAAATTGCAAGCATTAATAAGAACTAATAATAAGAATTAAGAAATAGAATTCGAATCAGAAAGTGAATTAGAATAAGATTTAGAATCATTGGAATCAATATGGTCTAAGAATAAGAAGATCCTGCTGTTGATTTTTAAAATAAATCATTATCAGCTGTTTTTAAATCATTACAGTTTTAATGACTGCTTTTCTTTATTTGTCTGTTTCCTCTTCATCTGACTTTCTGTTCATTGATTTAGAGTAGAAATGATTTAGAGTTCACACCAAGAAGGATGACTAAAATAATAATAACTACATTAGCGTATGATAGTTTATTATAAGTGCGCGCTGCAATTTTGTTGTCTGCTGCTTCAAATGGTTGTGCTCTTTAGGATGGATTCTGATTGGCTGTCAGTGTTTTTATCTTTCATCAGCTGTGATTCAAACACTATCATTCCTCTGTGTTGTTATCATTATAGTGTATATACTATGTTTGTTGTCGTCCTTGTTGCAGATCTTGGTTTACTGATGTGAATACAGTGTTTAAGGAGTGCAAACACACTTTCCTAGGAGACCTGAAACTTGTTTCAAACATGTTGTTACAATACTGCATATTTGAAATCTTGCAAGCTTCAGAAGTTATTAAAATGAACAAAACCCTTCTTCCAAATATCTCTGAAACTTATTCAAATATAGAATCTTATGAACCGACCACTGAGAGCAAGTTAATGTGCCTCAACTTGACCATTTCAGTGTGTTATGGCACTCAGAGAAGTGTGTTTTATGCAATTGTTTTGATAGAGGGAAAGAAGATACATTTCTAGTTTCAACATTATTTATTCTTCAGACTTTCCACTTTAAATACAATAAGCATCAGCTGTGTGCAAAGTGACCCATGTTTGGTTTTTGTCCATTGAAAATAGAGAATATTCAACCATTTGGACTTGGAGCCGCTTTGAGATCCCCATATCTGTGGGATTTAACTATATAGGGCCTTCAAAATTTACATACGAAAAAAAAAGTAGGCTAAGAACCAGATTGTAAAATCATATTGAAATATCTTTAATAATTCTTGAGTTACAGGCATGCAAACTTTGGAAAATTAATCATTTTGGCACTCAGACAGGAATGTTCAATGCAATTGTTTTCATAGAAAGAAA
>JAULUF010000052.1:515000-525000 GCA_031834385.1 Semotilus atromaculatus
CACCTGCTGGGCTTACCGTCTCTCTCGTCCAATCAGAACACACCTGCTGGGCTTACCGTCTCTCTCGTCCAATCAGAACACACCTGCTGGGCTTGCCGCCTCTCTCGTCCAATCAGAACACACCTGCTGGGCTTACCGTCTCTCTCGTCCAATCAGAACACACCTGCTGGGCTTACCGTCTCTCTCGTCCAATCAGAACACACCTGCTGGGCTTACCGTCTCTCTCGTCCAATCAGAACACACCTGCTGGGCTTACCGTCTCTCTCGTCCAATCAGAACACACCTGCTGGGCTTACCGTCTCTCTCGTCCAATCAGAACACACCTGCTGGGCTTGCCGTCTCTCTCGTCCAATCAGAACACACCTGCTGGGCTTACCGTCTCTCTCGTCCAATCAGAACACACCTGCTGGGCTTACCGTCTCTCTCGTCCAATCAGAACACACCTGCTGGGCTTGCCGTTTCTCTCGTCCAATCAGAACACACCTGCTGGGCTTGCCGTCTCTCTTGTCCAATCAGAACACACCTGCTGGGCTTACCGTCTCTCTCGTCCAATCAGAACACACTTGCTGGGCTTACCGTCTCTCTCGTCCAATCAGAACACACCTGCTGGGCCTGAAAAATGCTGGGTTGTTTTAACCCAACTTTGGGTAAAATATTGACAAACACAGCCGTTGGCGTTGGGTTAAATTTTTTAATTAAAATTTTAACCCAATGTTTAGGTTTGTCCATATTTGACCCACAATTGGGTTAAAAGAACCCAGTGTGTCATTTTCTGTGCTGCCTTGATTCTGGAACTCGCTCTAGGATTGGCCGTCACCCCAATTTGGTCTTCAGTCTCTGAAACTAGACTTTTGACTGTGTAAGTGTGGTCGTCATTACAACCTGTTCTGAATAGACTGATAAACTTAAAGGGATCGTTTTCATTGGGTGAACTATCCCTTTAAGATCATTTTGCCTTTTCTGTTCTGATTTTTCAGTGTGTTAATTGACTCGACAATGTTTTAAAATTTGTAATAAAGGGATTTTGATAATTCAAAATCTCTCTCTCTCTCTCACACACTCACACTCTCTCACTCACACACACACACTCTCTCTCTCTCACACACTCTCTCTCTTTCTCCCTCTCTCTCTCACTCTATCTCTATCTCTCACACACACACTCACTCTCTCTCTCTCTCTCTCTCTTTCTCTCTCTCTCTCTCCGTCTCTCTCCACAGGAAGTGGCCACAGTTGTTACATCCTGTCTGCAATAAAGTAGTGCATGAAATTACAGTTGATTACCTGTCAGAGCAGCTCTCGGACGGTGTGTTTGTGTGTGTGTGAGATGTGAAGGAGTCTCTCAGCTCTCGGCCGGTGTGTGTGTGTGTGTGTGTGTGTGTGTGTGTGTGAGATGTGAAGGAGTCTCTCAGCTCTCGGCCGGTGTGTGTGTGTGTGTGTGTGTGTGATGTGAAGGAGTCTCTCAGCTCTCGGCTGGTGTGTGTGTGTGTGTGTGTGTGTGTGTGTGTGTGTGTGTGTGTGTGTGTGTGTGTGCTTTAGATTCGCTGTCCAGGCCGATTAATAACAATAAAAGCTATTGGCGAGTGTGAAGAGAAACAATGTGATTTTGATGTGATGGAAAAGCGCTCTGGCATTTAGGCGCATATGAAAGAAAGTGTTTATTGGTGATGGGAATCCACCTCGAGAGAGAGAGGCTGAAACGAGCTCGCTGTTTGGGAATTAAAACCTTGATAACTTTACAATCAGGAATAATTGAAATGTAGTCATTTCATTCACACCCGAGAAATAAAGGGTTTGATTGAAAATCTTCCCTAAAGGGACGTTTACTGACAGCGATTGAATTGACAAGTCACTTGCTAGCAGGTGTTTTGGTTAGTTTTAGCTCATAATTATAGTATTAAATGTAATATTATAATATAAGTATTTTTAATATGATATTGCAACCACTACTACTAATATCATGTAATATCTAATTGTACTAAATGTAATAATATTTTATAACAATAAATGTTTATATTATATTAGCCTACTACTACTAATATATTACATAATAATATAATAATATATAAAATAGTAGTAATAATATCATATTAAAAATGCTATTGTAAAATAAGGTAACACAGTATTTTAAGGTGACGTAGTGCCACAATAATACTACATACTTACTATAGTAATAACTGTGAATTATGCACCTGAACCAAATCTTTACCATAACTCTATAGTATACTTATTTGAGTAAGTACAATATAACTGTTTCCTTAAATGTTTTTTGTTTTATTATGTTCCCTTAGGTGCAATTATAGTATTACTATAGTTTTTTGGACAAAAACCTTTTAAAATGTAGTGATTTATGACCTTTTCCCACCCTGTTTCTCCTCCTCTGATTCAAACAGTCTGTTTTGGGGGTGTTTCCCCTTTAAGAGTTCAGTGTTAACGCCCACTGTTATGATTGGCTAACGTCAGTGCTTATGCATACAAAGTAGTTTTAGGATGAAATACATTACTTACAGTTTGCGGCGTCGTTGTTGGGCCCAGAACAGTGGGCACGGCCTGATCTTTAAGCAAAGGTTTTCTGGCAAAGCCTGCATCATACTGCGATTTGTTCTCAAAATAGTAATCTTTGAAATGTAGAGAACACACGCTTAAATTAACACTGTCGTGACTGGGACGTCCATTTCTCCCTGCCGTCAGCGTATTCAAACATGTTGTGTGTCCACAGCCAGGAACAGCACATCTGCGTGGCATCGCAATCTTCTTGTAAACAGACCCACTCGCTGCCCGTCGACTGAACACCTGTGGGCGCGAGCCGCGCGACAACGATGTGATGATGTGAAATGAGGCGTATTTTCTCCTGCGCTGGAGGCGGTCATATGCAAACGACTGGTACGTCACTTCGTACTGTGATGTCACTTCATACCATGGATCCACAACGAGCTGTATTTAGAGCTTGATTAAATAAATTGTTTGTTTATAATAGGGAGGACATTTTAAGCTATGAAACTTGCAAGAAGTTTTAATGGTACAAAGACCTCTTAAATACCAAAAGATCAAGGCAAAATTGGTTTCTCATGTCATGACCCCTTTAAAAATAAAAATTATATATATATACATACACACACACACACACACACACAACCACCACACACACTTACTCACAGACACACTCTCACTCTCTCTCTCTCTCTCTCTATCTCACACACACACACACACACACACACACACACACACGTCTGGTTTACTATCTTTGTGGGGACTCTCCATAGACGTAATGGTTTTTATACTGTACAAACTGTATATTCTATCCCCTTACACTAACCCAACCCCTAAACCTACCCAACACACACAAGTTTCTGCATTTTTACGTTTCCAAAAAAACTAATTCTGTATGATTTCTAAGCTTGTTTACCCATGAGGACCTCTATTTAGGTCCCCATCACTGTGACACGAGTCCCCATGAGTCTGTGTGCATTCAGGCTGAAGTCCCCACTGGGATAGAAAAACATGAACACACTCTCACAAACACACACACTCTCACAAACACTAACACACAGACACTCTCACAAACTAATACACACTCTCACTCACTCACTCACTCACTCACACACACACACGCTATCAATTCATCAAGACGCAGGAAAACATTCTCTCTCTCGCTCTCTCTCTCTCTCTCTGATTATCAGGAGCTGAAGGCTACGTCTGACTTTTCCTCCCACTGATGCTCTTTGAGTTTGACGCATTGCATGTTAAATGCTGTTTCTTTATAAAGCGTTCTTTATAAAGTCACTCGAAACTTCATGTTCCGGTTGTGTCGCATCATCACGCAGACAGTATTCAGTCTTAAAGCAAACTCTGACTGGGACGAACCGCAGCTCGAGAATAAACTTTCTCTCCGCAGACCTTCAGTGGAAACAAACAAACGCCTCTCGGCCGCGCGCGTATCAAATGCACGCCGCGTCTCGCGCCTGACAACATTCAGATTTATGAGCATTAAAAGCTTCGGTTGGCATGCATAAGTCATGAGCGCGGGCATATTCAGAGTTAGCGGTAATTCACTGATATGTCAGAGGTTTTGAGAGACAATGGCTTTACAGAGAGCTGGTGAATGCTGTAAGTAACGGTTTACATGCACAACTGGTTTCAATCGGACTGAATTCACTCCGATTGATGAATCCGAATGTAGTGTTTACATGAACGCTAAACGTGATCGGGTATACGTCACAAACTTCAAATATTTTTGACATGCGCACACACTGCACGAATAGCCTATAGCCTAGAGAGTTTCCCACTGTTTGCTCATAATAACTATTCTGGTCATAATTTGGAGACATGACATGAGCTATATGAAGCCGTGCTGCTTATATTGATCACGCAGTAAAAAAGTCGTCTGTGGATAAATCTTAAACAAGGACTGGTCACTGGTGGGATGTTGTCCTGCTCCACTTTACAGTGAAAAGGAGAATTATAGAATTACGGGACACTCATTTATGACACTTTATTCAAAAGAAGAACAGCTCGTTCTGCGCGAGTGCGCGTCGTACGCCAATACGCATGCGCAGTCCTTTCAGTTGCAGATTAGAAAAAGAAAAAAACACCTCTTTCAATCAGATCGAAATTTAATTCGGATCGAGCTCAATCGGATCGATTAAAGTGTTTACATGGAGGCTTTTCAGTCCGACTGAGCCGTCAATCCCATTACTGACGGATTATTGGGTTGGATGTAAGCGAGGCGAGGCGGCGACGGGCCCGCGCGCGTGTCAGGATATCGGCACGGAAAAGAGCAGCGGTTCTCAGCTCGTTTGACAAGGACAGGCAGCGCTAACCTTTCTACCAATCACAACCTGACAGTTGACCATTCACATGCAAAACGGAGGCATTCGCCATGCGAATCCTTCATTACACAGAGGCGCGCGCCGTTTCCCAGAAGCCTCGGCGTCAAAGATGTCCACTTCTTCTGGAGAGGGTGGCCACCTTTCCCAGGACTGATAAACACAACTGTGTCATGTCTGAGCATTTTCTGAGAGTTGGCTTTTTGTGCTCGTAATGATGCTGGAAACTGGGTGACTGGGGATTTTTCTCTATTCAAATCCTTCATTTTGACTGTGATTTGGCTATACTTGGAAAAGAAGGTCATGTCAACATGCTGCTTCTTTCTCTCAATTTTATCTTTCATAACTCAGTAATGTCTTTGATCAGGCACAGGGAAGGACATAATATTCTGAAATAGTTATAATTTAGCTCTCCTAGTATAGCCTAATTTAGGTAGACTAATGTGAATCTGACCTAAATTATAAGCACTTTAAAATACTTACAATCAGACAGAAGACTTCTCTGTGGTCTGTTCTGGCTCAATGTCATGATATAGGCTATACACACACACACACACACACACACACAGTCACACACACAAACACACAGGCTATAAATACATTCAGTTACAGGATATATCCACCAATTCAGAAAGGGGTGCCCGCGGTAATGCAACGCTATTTGCTACCAGTAAAAAGCACAGAAGAAGATGATGATCGATGTGTTTACATCTCTCAACCAGTGTTTCAACTGCGGAAAGATATCAATTATCGACAGCTTGAGGAGAATTATCTCACGTAGCATTACATCTACCTCAGGCATTTAGTGTCGACAGCAGGCTGGGTCACTAAAGAAATTAACTTAACCGATGTGACACGGTGAAATACCGAGGTACGTATCGAACCGTCATGTTTGTGTTTTTTTTTCTGCTAGATTTGGCTTTCAACTGTTGATATACCGTTACTGTAGTACAGTAAAGTCAAATTTACAATAATCTATGAAATGCCCAACATAATTAATTACACTTCTACCAGATAAATAAACATTTTGGGAGTTCTGTAGAGTGTTTGCAGGCTTTGTGGATGCAGTGCAACCAAGATGCTCAAAGAAATAGGCTAACCAACGCTGATGCTCTAATACAAGTGACTGACGAGAGACTAGCAATCATTTAAATCAGGGGGCTGGAACGGTTCACTGCGGTAAAGATGTGTGAGAGGTTTAGTTCCTGCCTGGCAGATGATAAGATGCTGTTTAAATGACAGGTTACCTTCAGCACATAAATCATCTGATATACTGAGAACAGGGGCATTTTTATTCACTGAATCAACAAGCACCAATTCTACATTTTTCTAAATGTCATAATCATTTGTTAACAAACATGTATTCAGTACTTCTATGAGTTTGTGTCTTCCATAATTACATTGTTTAAATATATTTTTTTAGCTAACTGTGATTTTGTATATGTACATTTCTTAAATACATAATTTAGACAGTTACCTCTGATGATAAATCACTCTAAATTGTACAGAAACCCAACACTCTCGGGCAGCAGCATGTGTCCATTGCACACTGAGTCCGAAATTCGCGTCCGAAATTTTCGCACGTTAAAAAATAAATACGACCTCACGTTATGTCAATCACGCTTGCACACTGCCTCCGAAACTTTCGTCCGTCATAAAAAAAATCGAATCAGGTTCGATTTTCTGCGTTTTTCGCATCTGTAGCAAGCAGTTTGAATGGTGTTTTGACATTTCAGAGCCACCGAATCAAGAATACGAAAAAACGCATACGAAAATTTCGGACTCAGTGTGCAATGGCCTTAACCGTTCTATTTCATCAGAAACGATCTTAAAACAGGGCTTTAAGTGTAAAATACCAAACTTGTCCTTTATTCCCAGGGAAAGCAAGAACTGATGCGAATGTAAAAATGTGTACCTTGAAATACAATGTAAGTCGCCTTGGATAAAAGCGTCCGCCAAATGCATAAATGTAAAATGTAAGTAATCTCTCTTATTTGTTTGTTCTTGAAACTTTCAGGAGTGGTTGGAGATTATGAACGGCAGTAAACAGTGTCATGTTCATCTGAGCTCTGCAAATTGACTGATTGCAAGTGTGTTCATCCTATATTCAGGTGTGTTTGTTCTGTGAGTCTATATCTGGAGAGAATATTCTCCATCGCTGCGGTTCAGTCTCCATGACTACAGCTGTGTGTGTGTGTGTGTGTGGGCTGATCCTGATTTATATCTGAGGTAAATTTAGGATTAGCTCTCAGCAGTCATTCTCTTCTGCTGTTTGTGTCTGTCAGGTGTTTGCTGGCATTATACTCCAAATATCAACATTCTCCCTTCCTACCAGACTATAAGCATACAATATACCATGGAAAAGCATGCAAAAAATTTTTTTGGTTGGTACAAACTCATAGAAAACAACTTGTAATAATATTTCACTGTAACAAAGTTTTAACTGTAACAAAGTAACAACACAGCAATACACAGTTCTCACACATTATAGCATATTTCATCACAATCTGAACTGGTGTTTCACAGTAGCATTTAATAACTAGTGTTTGGAGTTTGTTCAAATCCATTACCCAAATGATTAGAAATAAAAATAGTTATAATTGACTTACGCTGCATCCGAAATGAAATACTTTCCTACTATAGACTATATGAGAAAAACTGGACGACATAATCTGTGTCCAAAATCACAGCTAGACGAAAAACATTGTGACATTCAAATAATATACAGCATGTGAATTTAAATAATATCAAATAAGTACTAACGTAAGAGAGTATGTGATTTCGGATGCAGTTATTAGAGTAGATCATATACAACAAACTGTGTTTGTCGGCTGGAAGTGTTCATGTGTAGGCCTTGGCTATGCTCAATCTCGACTCGCCGTTAGTAAGCGTGTTTCGCTTAGACGCGTTTCTCGTTTTGTTTTAAAAAAAGACTGTCTTGCAAGTGAGGACAAACATTCACATAATTCTCTTCATTTGTTCGTTCTGACGTGATCAAACGAGCGTCGCTGTTCATGAAAGACTCGCTGACGGCTCTGTTCTGTGAAGGGCGAGATAACGCTGGTACAGTTCACACTGTGTGTGAGTGTGTGTGTGTGTGCTTTTTAGTGTGTGTGAGTGTGTGTGTGCGCTTGTGAGTGTGTGTGTGCGCTTGTGAGTGTGTGTGCGCTTGTGAGTGTGTGTGTGCGCTTGTGAGTGTGTGTGTGTGTGTGTGTGTGAGTGAGTGTGTACGTAACGTATGTGTGTGTGAGTGAGTGAGTGTGTGTGTACGTGTGTGTCTGTTTGTGCGCGCGTGTTTGTGTGTATGTGTGAGTGTGTGTGTGTGTGAGTGAATGTGCATGCGTATGAGTGTGTGTGTGAATGTGCATGCGTATGAGTGTGTGAGTGGCGTGTGTGTGTGAGTGAGTCTGTGTTTGTATGTGTGAGTGTGTATGAGTGTCTCTGTGTGTGTGTGTGTGTGTGTGTGTGTGAGACTGACTGTGTGTGTGTGTGTGTGTGTGTGACTGAGTGAGTGTGTGACTGAGTGAGTGTGTGCGTGTGTGTAATGAGCAGCAGTAATTGAGTTAAATCTCTCTCTCTCTCTCTCTCTCAGAGGATGATGATAACCCCTCTCTCTCTCCCTGCTGTAGTTCATGAGGTCTCGTTCTTCTCCGCTGAACTACAGCCGTTCTGCCATCATGACTCTGACTTCATCACAGAGGATTGAGGGTCACTTGTGTTGGTCAAAGATTGCCTGATCAAACAATAGTCCTGTTTAGCCAGGCTTTCACTGTCAGCGTAAAGTCTCACACACTTACTTATTCTGGCTGAAAACACAGAGACTGGCTGAGACACGTGTAAAGCGACCAGTAACAGCTGGTTTTTATGTGCCGTTTTGTTGTAGTTTTTGGAGCCCACTGGCTTTCATCTTTCTTTTATGTTCTACAAAAGAACAAAAGTCATGCAGATCTGGAAAGATATGGAGATTGGTATCAGTCCCTCAAAATTGCAACTAAAAATGTTTTTTTGTTATTTGAAATCAAGCTGAATTTTTATTTTATTTTATACTTACTTTTTCTTAATCAATCACAACACACTTCTCCGGGGTCTGTTCTGGCCCAACGTCATGTAATATATATATATATATATATATATATATACAGTAGTCAACATTTAAAGTGGATCAAAACCTTCCATCCAAATACAATATATATATATATATCCATCCATCCATCCATCCCCCCCCCCCCCCCCCCCCAGTAATTTGAATTACTGAAATACATTAACTTTTGCACGATATTAAGATTTTCCGAGTTAAAATGCAAACGATACCCAACCCTAATCGCAATTATTATTATTTAAATAATTAAGGGTGAAATAAATGTTTCTCACTTAGAAATGCACAATTTAAAAAAAGTTAAATGAGGTGAGATTTGTATATTATTTATATAAAATAATCATTTTTCTTTATTCAAAGTATTTCTCAAGTAGTCGTAACGGTTGCTCGTTTAATTAAGCAATAAGATGCGGTGTATCATCAGAACCTCTGCGTGTATTTCCCTGGACACGTGTAAAAAGGGGAATAAATAACTTTGTTTTTCTTTTCTCACACACTGGGGAACAGTTGTTTTCTCTCCATCTCAGTTTCCAGTGTTTCTGTATTTCCATCTCTCTGTTATTCTCCTTGTCTCTCTATATTTAAAACAAACTGAACGATCATCTCCGAGTTTGTAAAGGAGTCGTGTGTCTTTATATTGCGAGATCATTGTGTTGCAGTCTCTGGTGTGATTGCTGCTGTCTGCGAGGAGGACAGTGAGGGATTTGGTAAGTTTTAAGGACTTAAATGATCAAGATGAAAAATTTTGTGATTTATGATTCAGGGAAGTAACATAATATCTCAAAACGCTTAGAAGTACTACACATTTACTATGACAGCAGAGTGTTTTTTCTTCGAGTTTTGTAGTTTTGTGGTGTTGTTCTGAGTGGCCTTTAGCATGTTTCTTACTGAACAAACCACATGATGTGAGGAACATTCCTGTCAATCAAACCATGACAAGTTATGAAGCAAAGTTTCATATCCACTAACCTGAAGTGATCATCAGTGAGAGAGATGCTTCTGAGCGAAAGGAACAAGCAAACACTGAAGCTGGCGACGTGACGTTCATGCCATCATGATTCACGGCTGGGATTTTGTGTGT
>JAULUF010000052.1:527500-570000 GCA_031834385.1 Semotilus atromaculatus
ATAGTATTTTCTTGTAAAACATTCTCCATTAGTCTTTGAAATTTATTTATTTATTTTTTTTGCATAGAAAAGAGCAGCGAGGACATTTCGGAGGGTTTGTGAAAGTCATGCATTATGAGTCAATTGTGATGACAAAATTGTAATTAACCCTTTAACCCCGGGTTCCTGCAGAGCGAATGTCTCTGTAATAACTGTACGGTGAGTCACTTTAAATAAAAGCGTCTGCTAAATGAAGATTTCAGAGCGAATAAAACCACAACCTCAAAATATTCAGGTCATCTGTGCTTTTAGAGAAACCTCACGTCTCCAGCCCTTTCTCAAACTCTCCCATAACTCTCATAACCTCACATGATAAAAGATGCACATTGGCATATACAGTTCCTCATCTTCTGGTGGTTATTCCAGAATCCTGTCACTCCAGGCTACAAATTCAGCTTTAAATATCTTGTTTCCCGGCAGATGCTTTGCTCATATCAAGATAAGCATTTGCTGAGTTTGAGCTGTAGAGCATCACTAACAAGACACACATTCAGAGCTCCAGTTTCCCAGAGATGCACGATTATATGCCAGTGTCCGATTTAATAAAACATCTTAATTGTGTATATGTTTATATATATATATACACACAGGTGAAACTCGAAAAATTCGAATATCGTGCCAAAGTTGGTGTATTTCAGAAATTCTAATTGAAAGGTGAAACTAATGTATTTACTATACAAATGCATGATTATACTTGAGGGTGTTGCATATAATCCCTTAAAACTCTATTGTGAAAGTATGACATATTTAAACACCCCTGTTTAAAATCCAGTGCACTTTAGAATAATGCTCTGCCATTAATAAATAAATATGCAGGACATTAACACATCAGCTTCTACTATTAACTTAATTAATCAGTAAGTTTGAAATGTTGAAGTTGTCAAGCTTGGATGTAACTCGACACTCTTGCCTCATTTATTATATGCGGTACTATGAATATGAGCAAATTATGGTTGCAAATGAGCCCCGCCTCCACTCACTCACTCACTCCCTCAGAGATCCACTGGTTGACGATCACATGTTGATCTGATTGGTTACATGGTAGTTTGTGACGTCAGAAACACCAGCGATTTCACACCGTGTTTTTGAGACTGTCTTTGGTTCACTGCAGTTTTAAGGAGGAAATACTCAGCAATGCTGTCGACTTATGAACTTACACATGGTTAAAGCATATTAAAAACACCACATAGATATATGCCGCGTTCCAGGCAACCTGTAACCCGTGTTTTTCCAACCTTATACCCGTGAAAGTGCACTGGAACGGCAGTCAAACCCGTGAACTCGTACTAGATCGATGTACTCCCAGTTACGAGCTCTGATGTCACATAGCCCGCGAAACCATAAAAAACAACAATGGCAGCCCTATGGATGAGAATACACTTTAGGACCATATAACTTTGCAGTCAAATTAATAATAATATAATAAATAATGATGATAATAATACACACACGATTATGTATTACAATGTTATGTGTCTGAAACAATAAGTATGTCGTGAAAGTGTATTGCCGCATGGAAATGTTAAGGTGACGTAAACCTGAACTTGACAGCTTTGACAGCATTGATCATGCTTCGAAAAAAAAAAAAAAGGTACAATTTCTCAGCTACCACAATTCCTTGCGCTCAGGTAGTTTGGCGTGACTGGCCTGGAACGCTACAAAGTCGTGAGTCATAGTTTGAAGTCGTGATTTACGTGCTCAAAAACCTGCCTGGAACGCACCAATATAAACATTAAAAGCTGGATTTTCACCACAGCAGGACTTTAAGTAACACTTAAGGGTTATTTTCTGCAACACCCTTAAGTTTAAAGGAAACCTAATCTCGATGCTTTATGCAAATCTTTTTTTTTGCCCTTTTGAATAACTGCTTAAAAAAAACATTTAATCGCTTTCCTCCAAGAACTACGATTTTACTGTAAGTACTAGAGTAATCTGAATTGCTAGAGTGAATGGGATGCATTTATATAGTATTTGAGTTGTGTGTGAATGTCAGCCTGACATCAGCATGGAAAGCTTTTGCTCGGATTGGTGTATTAGCCTCCACAGCAGTCGATCAGATGTTTTCACAGGTGTTCACATTCACACTTCTGTGAAGGACGCTGTGTTTTAACATATAGGCTAGCTGATACCATGGTAATTAAACGACCCCATATAAAAGGTGTGAATTACTTTATTTCCCTGCTCGTCTCAGCTGTTGTTGATGTTCAGACCGTATGCGCCATCTTTAGAATATTGTCTTTGAACTTCCGTTTTTGCGATCGCGTTTGTATCTCTATCAGGAGTAATTAGCTTTTGAAATGGATTTGCTTAATGTATAAAGTTAACGAAAGTTATTATGAGGAATGGGATTGTAATGTTTAGATGTCTTAAAAATGTCTGTAGACCGGGAGGATTTTTAAAGCGAGCCGTTCATTCATTAATACGCAAGATCGCTGTGAAAATACAGACCGGAAGTCAAAACACGAGCGCACGAGCAGCTCCACCTGAGGCTTTTGCGGAAGGGCTGGACTGGTGAATGCATAATCAGAGATTTCAGTCAGTTTTTAGTTGAATATATTAGTTTAGTTGAATAAATAATTTTATAATCGATCTAGCCTATATCTTTTTTTAAATATTCATAGTTTTAAATAAATAAATATTATTTTATTTATTC
The DNA here is from genome assembly GCA_031834385.1 of Semotilus atromaculatus. Lineage (NCBI taxonomy): Eukaryota > Metazoa > Chordata > Actinopteri > Cypriniformes > Leuciscidae > Semotilus > Semotilus atromaculatus. Next base: position 530,193 of record JAULUF010000052.1, read on the forward strand.
GATGTATTAATGCACTACCATATATATATAGTATATAGTATGCATCTTTCTTTTTTTATTTAGAATGGTGTGGCTCTAAAGTATTAAAATATTCTCACACTTTTCCACTATTTATTTAATGGTTTTTATTTATTCTTTATAAATAACTTTTCATATTTATTTATTTATTTATTTATTTATTTATTTATTTATTGCATTAAGTTTAAGAACTCTAATATATACTATATTAGATTAGATATAGGGCTCTAAACTCTATTTATTCTTTAAAAAATAAATGTCTTATTTATTAATTGATTAATGCATCTATGTATATATATATATATATATATATGTGTGTGTGTGTGTGTTTGTATATACATATATTTAAATAATTACATGTATATTGCACACATATATATTATATAAATAAAACAGTTATGTTATGATGATATTCAACGATTTGACAGCAATTTAAAAATAATATTTTGTCCAAAATTGCCAAAATAAAAAAGTAGAAATATATGCATACTTACACATGTGTGTGTATATATATATATATATATTATTATTTATTTTTTTCTGTGGATGATGTATGCTTCCTCAGCAATAGCACTCAGAGAGAACACACACCTGTACAACACACCTGTAAAACACACAACACACCTGTACAACACACCTGTACAACACACTTCTAAAACACACCTGTACAACACACCTGTACAACACACCTGTAAAACACACCTGTACAACACACCTGTACAACACACCTGTACAACACACCTGTACAACACACCTGTACAACACACTTCTAAAACACACCTGTAAAACACACCTGTACAACACACTTCTAAAACACACCTGTAAAACACACCTGTACAACACACCTGTAAAACACACCTGTAAAACACACCTGTACAACACACCTGTACAACACACCTGTAAAACACACCTGTACAACACACTTCTAAAACACACCTGTACAACACACTTCTAAAACACACCTGTACAACACACCTGTACAACACACTTCTAAAACACACCTGTAAAACACACCTGTACAACACACCTGTACTGTACAACACACCTGTACAATACACCTGTACAACACACCTGTACAACACACCTGTACAATACACCTGTACAACACACCTGTACAACACACCTGTACAACACACCTGTAAAACACACCTGTACAACACACCTTTAAAACACACCAGTAAAACACACCTGTACAACACACCTGTACAACAGACCTGTACAACACACCTGTAAAACACACCTGTACAACACACCTGTACAACACACCTGTACAACACACCTGTACAACACACCTGTACAACACACTTCTAAAACACACCTGTAAAACACACCTGTACAACACACTTCTAAAACACACCTGTAAAACACACCTGTACAACACACCTGTAAAACACACCTGTAAAACACACCTGTACAACACACCTGTACAACACACCTGTAAAACACACCTGTACAACACACTTCTAAAACACACCTGTACAACACACTTCTAAAACACACCTGTACAACACACCTGTACAACACACTTCTAAAACACACCTGTAAAACACACCTGTACAACACACCTGTACTGTACAACACACCTGTACAATACACCTGTACAACACACCTGTACAACACACCTGTACAATACACCTGTACAACACACCTGTACAACACACCTGTACAACACACCTGTAAAACACACCTGTACAACACACCTTTAAAACACACCAGTAAAACACACCTGTACAACACACCTGTACAACAGACCTGTACAACACACCTGTAAAACACACCTGTAAAACACACCTGTACAACACACCTGTAAAACACACCTGTAAAACACACCTGTACAACACACCTGTACAACACACCTGTAAAACACACCTGTACAACACACCTGTCAGCTGTGAAGCAAAGACCTCCATCTTTCTGTTTTTCTCCTTCGTCTCCAGGGAAATGCCCCTTTCTCTGTTGGCTCTGCTGGTTCTGTTTGTTCTGCTGGTTCTGTTAGTTCTGTTTGTTCTGCTGGTTCTGCTGGTTCTGTTGGTTCTGCTGGTTCTGTTGGTTCTGCTGGTTTTGTTAGTTCTGTTTGTTCTGTTTGTTCTGCTGGTTCTGCTGGTTCTGTTTGTTCTGCTGGTTGTTTGTTATGTTGGTTCTCTCTTCTGGTTCTGTTAGTTCTGCTGGTTCTGCTGGTTCTGCCCAGTATGACACACCTGTCTGTTCACATTCTGTCGCCTAGCAACCATTGTCTCCTCGCAGCTGTCAATCATTATCAGCAATTGCTTCTCATCTCCAAGGCCTGAGTCCCTCAGCTCAAGCCTCGCTCACACTACAGGAGTTTTAAAATCCTAACCGATTTTGAAATCTGGTTGCAGCACACACTTAGACCTGGCTCACACTACAGGAGTTTTAGGCCGATTTATGCCCGATTTCCCCCTCCCGAGAATCGGAGAAAAAATCTTGTCGATAACCTCGATCGGTTCCGATGTTCGGCACAGATTATCTGGTAATGTGAGGCGTTCACAGATCGAATCTTGCACCTCCCGATCTGCTCTCACACAAATCGGGCTTGCCCCGATCATATCAAACATGTTTGATATTTATCGGGATGAGCAAGATTTCAGTTCAATTCCAGCGTTATGGACAGGAGATTTGCAGTCAAAACTTGAAATATAAATTATCAGAAAATGCTTTTAAATATTGAAACGTTTATTTATCCATAAAAATATAGCCTAAAGTCTACACATGCGTTTTATATTTAATATGAGTCCGTAACAGACGTAGGCTACGTGACACAAAACATCTTTCACTTTAGGTGGCAAAATATTTTTTTTAGCAATTCTGTGAATTAGCCTACTGCACAAACGAAAAGTAATACAACCCACCGGATGAAGAAGGATTGGCTCTCCACAGAACATAAAATATATATTTTTTGTATTTTTCGTGTTCGCATTTATGAGGAAAAAACAATGCTTTCTGACATGACCGCTCTGAAAGCAGCACTAAAACTTTCACAGACCTCAAACAGAAAGCACAAAGTCTTTCTTTAAAGTGAATTTCGTTTTGTATTAATTGTATTTTAATTTTAATCAATGTTTCATCAACCAATACCTGGATTTAATAAATAAGAAGTAGGCCTAAATATAGCAGACGATAGGCCTATATAATCACGACACGGAGGCGCCAGCGTGTGAACTGGAGCTCATCTCATAAATGCACCGAAACTCAGCGTATTGATTGCCTACTTGCCTCACAGACCTGACACATATATATCTATGAAAGATATACAGTATCTATTTAAACAGAACAATTCAAAACGAAAGAAAACGGACTGCTCTCTTATGTAGGCTAATCCGAATGAAAAGTGCATTTCTCTCTGGCGCGTTCACTACTTATCTTTAGCTTTATCTTTATACTTATGCTTTATCGTTGCAGCCGACAATTAATAAACAATTAAAATGTCTCCTTGCTATATTTGACATATCCAAAATTATTACTTTTGCCGGTTCTTTGTGACAGCTTTTAGTGCTTCTGTAAAAAAAAAAGCGCCTTAGCCTACATGTTACATGAACGCGTCACTGCATCAGCACCGAAAACATTTTATATATATATATATGTGTGTGTGTGTGTGTGCGTGCATATAATTAATACTCAATGACTCAACCCAACCAACTATTATTTTTATTTTTTTTACTTAAAAAAAAAAGTAAGTGTCTTTTTACATGTTAGGTGTCAGAGTGGATGGTCATGGCAATCTTTTCACGAATATGACTTGATATGAAGGACAGATATTTTGTTTACATCCACCTTTGCTTCCGACCTGTTGCGTGAGATCACGTGGGGCGCTTCCTCTGGCACGAATCTTAATAACTATTGTGTAGTGTGTGATGCTCCGCGATTTTCAAATCTTGTAGTGTGAGCATGTTTAAGATTTGAGGTAAGAAAATCTGCAAAGATTCTCCTTAATGAACGCCTCACATTACCAGATAATCTGTGCCGAACATCGGAACCGATCGAGGTTATCGACAAGATTTTTTCTCCGATTCTCGGGAGGGGGAAATCGGGCATAAATCGGCCTAAAACTCCTGTAGTGTGAGCCAGGTCACTCACACGGGTCATTCCGCATTCGTGACTTATATTTCGGCTTATTCACGCTTAGTTTGCAGGTTTGCGCTGTCAGCTGCACATGTAACGCAGAGACACGTCTGACATCTCCAGCTGTGGAAACTCCACAGGAATCGAGCGGCTTCGTTTCTCAGAGAACAGAATCGATCGATGCGGTTTAGATGTTTCTCTCTCAGCTCATAACGCCGGAGTCTTCTCACGCTTTACTCCGTGGTCTTACCAAGCAGGAGATGTCGACTAAAATAAAATCATTTTAATTGTGCCATTTAAGATTTTTTTGTATTATGACATTATGACAGTTTAACACATTTCCTCAGATTCTCAAAACCATAATGTTTCTTGGTTTAATTTAGTAACATTTAATATATCATTACTATTGTGATCTCAAAATTATAGACTAATCTAGAACACATCTCTTTAACCTGGCATACACATAACACATTATTAATTTCTATATGATGAATGATATTTGAATGCTCCTGATCCACAATCAGGTTTATTTGATTTAATATGTTTTATTTATGTTTTTATTTATTTTTTCAGCCAGTATTTGCTGAAGTTATTTAGAAAAACCTAAGAGAAAAACTAGCTGAAATTTTTTTTTTTCTTATTTTATTTATTTATAATTTGTATTTTATTTTATTTATTTATATAGCAGCCAAAATGTTCTAAAAGTGTATTAAAAGAACCTAAGACAATAACCAGTTGAACATGTATTTTATTTTTCATTATTTTCTTTCATCATATCTCACTGGTACCATGTCAGCAGCCAATATTTGTAGAAGTTAATTAGAATAACCTAAGACAATAACCAGTTGAACATTTATTTTATTTTATCACATTTTATTTTATTATTTGTTTCTCACTGGCACCATGTCAGCCAATATTTACAGAAGTTAATTAGAAAATCTTGAGAGAATAACTAGCTGAATTTTTTTAGTTTTTTATTTCTCACTGGCACCATATCAGGATGTGAATATGATTTTAAGAAAATAAAGCAACCGCCACTGATGAAATTGTGCACCGTGGCTGAATATGCGTGTTTAAAGCCGACGGGATCCAAACCGGCTCACTTTTCAACTCTTCAACTTTTTATTATCATTAAAGTTGCTCTCCTGCGTATGCTGGCTGCGGTTTTCCATATTCAGAGTTATGAACGTCAGTCAGACACACACCGTCTCCAATTAGCACCACTTTCCCTGAAAAATCAACCATTCCAGTTTTAAAGGATGGATTATACTTTTTTTTTTATTGAAACTTTTTATTGTCTCTTTAGTTACTTTCTCCTAATTTTTAAGAATGTTGAAATGTGTTTAATTATTTTGGGCTTGACCATTTTTACATTTGTATTATATTATATTATATTATATTGTATCATATTATATTATATTGTATTGTATTGTATCATATTATATTACATTACATTATGTTATATTATAATGTATTATATATTATATTTTATTATATACAGTTGTTGTTATGAAAATAAGAAATTTCTTAGGCTTATGCCGGAGCATTTGAGTGACAGTAAGAAAATAATTAATTTTATTTATATATATATATTTTTTTAATATTTAATTATTTTATTCTTTCATTATTCAATATATTAACTCCATACAGTAACACCATTAAATTGAGAGCTGGAATATCTAGTTTTGTAGAAGCTGATAAGAAAGAGGAAACAATCCCTGGAATATTTATTTAATAAAATTGTTGTTTTTTTTTGGCCAACATTTTCGGACCCGAGGCAGATTCCTGGTTCATCTTCGTCAGCTTCAGTGAGTCTGAGCTCAGCAGAAAGCACTCACACACTCTCAGGCGAGAGTCGACCTACATCTCACACACACACACACACACACACACACACACACACACACACACACACACACACACACACACACACAGGACGAGAGTTTGATGGGCTTCAGACGAACTGCTGACTCAGTTATTGATCACAGATCTGAGATGTGCTTCAGGAAACACAGCTGGAAAACATCAGTGCTCGTTTACTTCATTAATTAAGAGTCTGAAGAGTGTGTCTGCTGTGGGTCCAAAACATGCGGCATTCGCAACACGTGTGCACTGTAAAAAAAAAAAAGTTGGATTAACTTGAAAAAGTAAGTTACCTGGTTGCCCTTAAAATTTTGAGTTCATTGAAATAAAAAATTTGAGTTAATACAACAAAGGAGATTGGTTTAATAAATAGAAACTCAAAATATTATGCTATCTGAACTACATTATCTAAGTTGATTTGACAAAATATAAAAAATTGTGAAAACAAATCATCAAAATTCATTTTTACAGTGTAATTACTCTCTCTAAAAAGTATTTAATTACTAATTACTTTCTAAATTACATATCAACCTCAACCAGCTGAATAATACAAGGTTAGACATGAAACCTTAAATCCTTAATTTAAGAATAAAGAATCCTTAAACTGACATTTTAAAGGGAGAAGGTTACATTATAAACATACTTTTTAACATCAGACGATAGATTTTGATGTTAAACCCACTATTGCTTTATATAGAATTGTTCTAGTAAATACCAGTCTGATCGCATGACATTTCATACTTATTTTACAAGATGGCTAATTCGTACGAGTGAGGTCATACGATTTATCCACCTCGTAAAATGTATACGAATCGCCGTGAGATCAGATTGGTCTATACACAGTATTTAGCTCAATTACATCAGAAGTAACTGTAATTAAATTATCCCTTACTTTACTATTTCAAGGGAAAAGGGAAAATTAAATTACAGTAACTAATTTCTTAATAATTAGTTACACCCAACACTGTCAACAATGGACATGGTTCTGGTTAAGATAATATATTAAAGCAACACTAAGTAAGATTTTTTTACCTTAAAATAATGTTTCCCAAATCTTCTCAGTGGTTCATCAAGTCGTAACAGGGTGAAAGGCACTTCTGGATTCGCTTTAAGGTCCTTTATCTGCTATAACCACACTGTGTAAGATTGCCAGACATAAGAAAACTACAAATTTGACTTGCTTTACGTCAAGCGTTACAATAGTCATTATTTAGTTTTTCTTCGTTTCTGATGTCGCAATACATCATACTTTCATGAAATCATGTAACATACTCTACCTTGTCTGTGGACATCGTTCATCCCAAAGCTGGTGCTGATAAACAGCGAGTGTGTGTGCGACAGTAGTGCGGTAGGATACATTATTTACAACAGCGGTAATGGACAATTCCTCTTCCAACCAGTAGGGGGACCGAAGAGGAAAAGTTACTTGGTGTTGCTTTAACTCCAATAACATAATTAAATTAAGATGCAATAACCTGCTCGGTTTGTAGAAGTTGATGCTAAAAAACCAGAGAGGATCACTTGCTGAAATATTTTATTTTTAATTTATTTTTGCACTATGTATTAATGAAATTAATGAAGGTAATGAAGTTGATGCTAAAAACGGAATTTTTAAATTTTATTTGTGCACTATATTTTAATGCAATACAATTACTTCATACCTCTGATTATGGTAATAGGCTATATTATATGATTTAAGGTTAACAGATTATTTTTATTTTTATTATGTAATAATGTATTAACACCAATAAAAAAATTGAGCCGCAATAACCTGCTCAGTTTGTAGAAGCTGATGACAAAAACCAGAGAAAAATCACTCACATTTTATTTTATTTATGCACTGTATTGCACCCCTGATTATGATCATATTTTGTATAAAGGTTAACAGAACAATTATTATTTTTTAACTATTATTAACTCCAATAACACTGTTAAATTGAGCGTTAATTTTATTAAATTTTATGTACAATATTTTAATTAAATGCAATTATTTTACACCATAATTGTAAAATACCTTTATACCATCGTATTTTGTATAGTTTTTTATTTTATTTTATATATTTTTTAAAACTTATTTTACTGGCACCATGTCAGGGTGTGAATATGATTTTAAGAATATATGTATATATATATATATATATAGGCTATATATCCTAAAAGTAGCATTCAAAAAGTAGCAAAAATTCTGAGTGATGATTATGTCAGAATCTGACGTCCATCAATGGCAGAAGGAAAAGCTGACAGAGAGAAGACACACATTATCAGTCCGTACGTCTGTCACCATCGTGTCTCTGAGCCTTACATAACAATGTGATTGAAAAGCTTTGAGTGATGTGGCGAAATCAGACTTTGACCTTGATGCGTATCTTTCAAAGAAGAACAAATCCATAAGTGACTTTATAAAATACCATCCTCACCTTCAAATCACGTGACTGAAATGATCGAATGAGTCTAATGAAGCAAGTCGCCATACTTTAATGTCCGGGTAAACTCAGTATATCATCTGGACTCACTCCTATAGTCCCTAATGTTTTGCATTAGCGATGGCTACTGCAGCAGAAGTGATGCATTATGGGAACTCGGCCATTCCCTCACCTGCCCCTTCATTCATTCTGCCTGCAAATTCAATTTCCCTTGGATCATTTCCAATTTATCCAGTGCTGAGATATACACCAATCTTAGCCTGCCAATGCATCTTTTCAAGGACACTCACACACACACACACACACGCCAGTAAACAAACCCTCAGATTAAAAAGACGCCTTAAAGTGGGTTGTTGGCTACTGAAAGTTAATTTAGTCAACTTTTAAAGAACATTAACATTTAGATGGCCTAACAGCCGTGGCCTAAAAGCCATGATAGCGTGAACTGAGGCTCGTAAACGTAAACACACACACACACACACACACACACACACTTTAGGCTACGTCGACATGAATCCGGATACATTTGAAAATGGCGTTTTCGTTAAAAAAATAAAAAACGCCTGAAAACGCTACATTCACCTTCACTGCACATGCGTAAAACCTCACAAAAGCTCACTGAGATGATACAGAGGGAGAAATAAATAAAAAACGCAAAAATAGGTCCTGCAAACATGACAGAATACTACATGAGCGGTTGCGTTTAGACCAAACATATAATTGTGAGTGAAACCTGACCGATCAGTGAAAGCTGAGATTTTTTGCTAAACTTTATTATTTATTTTCCGTCTGTATCATCTCAGTGAGCTTTTGTGAGGTTTTACTATAGACTGTAAAAAATATGGACAAAGTGTCTGTGACGTCACCCATAGACTTTCTAAAGAACCGTTTTGAGGCCGTTTATGGGGGGTATGGGCAGCGCCATCTTGGAAAATCTTACGATATTTCATTACAAATGTTCAGAAAGGATACAGAGGTGTTATGATGTGTTGTGCCGAGATGTCAAATTTCAGGAATTCCACTCGTTATCAGTTATCAGCTGTCAATCAAAGTTAACCACGCTCTTATTTGTCATACATTTTATATCTAAATACGATCTAAATTCACGAGTTAGAAAAAAAATTCACCCCCCTCACAGTTATCAGGCACTCGGAGCCTATCGAAAAATACAATAAAAGTCCATGGGACCAACCTGTAAAAACATGAATTTATGCTGTGAAAACTGACATTTTAACATGGGGGTCTTTGGACATCTGCTCCCTCTGGGACCGGCCCCTAGAGGAGTTTAGATGTATTGCAGTTTTTCGCACTTCGGGGTCGGCTTCATTTCTCAGATTAGAGCGTTGACGCTTGGGTTTTACGCATGTGCAGTAAAGGTGAATTTAGCGTTTTCCAAAAGTTTCTCAAGAAACGTCGTAAAACGCCTGAACATCAACCAGCAGAGCTAACAAAATGGATGAAAAAATTTTTTTTGAATGAATGAATCTGCGAAATCAGTTACAAGTAAACTGTGCTGCGGATATTCTGCATCATAGCAACGAAGCGTCTCAACTGAAAAAGTCTCTGCGTTTTCAGCAGAGAGTCTAGCGTTTTCAGCTGGCTAATATCGCTTTGGTGGACACACGGCCTAAGTCTTGTTTGAAGGCGTGTGAGAGCCCGTGAGTGTGTTGGACAGCTCTGGATGATGGTGGTAATCCCCGGGCCAGGAGCTACGGCACAGTTCACGCTGACAAACGCCTCACAGAATCAATCATGAGCAAATCCCCTCTAACTGCAGACGCTTCTCTGCGAAACACCGCTGTGCTGCTCCTACACGAGCGTCTGGAGATGCTGGAGTGGCAGATCTTTGGCTAAACATACAGCAACACTTGGTTTGATGGCCAAATATCATTATAATGTTAAAGAGAGATTTCCAAGCTCAAAAAGGCACTATAAACCCTTGTGAGAAAGAAGTACACTTCAGCATACATTTAAAAAGTGTAGCCTGCCCTGCTTATTATGGAAATTCATTGGTTGCTTGATCATAAATGTGTGTACACAACCAACTTATAATGGTAAACATCCACTCACTCCTTTTTTTATATTCCCCATAAATCATAAAGTTTATAGATTGTGATGTCACAACAGGCCCCGCCCACTTCTGGTGAGGGAATCTGCCCTGTTAGCTTAGCTCCTCCCCCTGAGTGAGCTGTACACACTCCACCATGTTTAAAGTTAAAGGAAGTTTAGCTTTAAAAAAAATGAGTGAATGACCCTGAATGGGAGAAAAAAATGCAAGCAGTCTAACACGTTTACTTAGAAAATAATGGGAAAGCAGCGCAGTGTAATGTGTGGTAACTTTTGTTGTTGTCAGAGTGTCCGAGGCACGAGCTGTAAAGGCTCCGCCCTCTTCTGGAAATGGGGGCGGGGACAGCAGCTCATTTGCATTTAAAGATACACACTAAAACAGTGTTTCTGCTTCCACCCCAAAATGGGCTTTTACAATGTGGTATAATATACACTCACCGGCCACTTTATTAGGTACACCTGTCCAACTGCTCGTTAACACTTAATTTCTAAGCAGCCAATCACATGGCGGCAACTCAGTGCATTTAGGCATGTAGACATGGTCAAGACAATCTCCTGCAGTTCAAACCGAGCATCAGTATGGGGAAGAAAGGTGATTTGAGTGACTTTGAACGTGGCATGATTGTTGGTGCCAGAAGGGCTGGTCTGAGTATTTCAGAAACTGCTAATCTACTGGGATTTTCACGCACAATCATCTCTAGGGTTTACAGAGAATGGTCCGAAAAAGAAAAAACATCCAGTGAGCGGCAGTTCTGTGGGCGGAAATGCCTTGTTGATGCCAGAGGTCAGAGGAGAATGGCCAGACTGGTTCGAGCTGATAGAAGGGCAACAGTGACTCAAATAACCACCCGTTACAACCAAGGTGGGCAGAAGAGCATCTCTGAACGCACAGTACGTCGAACTTTGAGGCAGATGGGCTACAGCAGCAGAAGACCACACCGGGTGCCACTCCTTTCAGCTAAGAACAGGAAACTGAGGCTACAATTTGCACAAGCTCATCGAAATTGGACAATAGAAGATTGGAAAAACGTTGCCTGGTCTGATGAGTCTCGATTTCTGCTGCGACATTCGGATGGTAGGGTCAGAATTTGGCGTCTACAACATGAAAGCATGGATCCATCCTGCCTTGTATCAACGGTTCAGGCTGGTGGTGGTGGTGTCATGGTGTGGGGAATATTTTCTTGGCACTCTTTGGGCCCCTTGGTACCAATTGAGCATCGTTGCAACGCCACAGCCTACCTGAGTATTGTTGCTGACCATGTCCATCCCTTTATGACCACAATGTACCCAACTTCTGATGGCTACTTTCAGCAGGATAATGCGCCATGTCATAAAGCTGGAATCATCTCAGACTGTACTCAAATGGCCTCCACAGTCACCAGATCTCAATCCAATAGAGCATCTTTGGGATGTGGTGGAACGGGAGATTCGCATCATGGATGTGCAGCCGACAAATCTGCGGCAACTGTGTGATGCCATCATGTCAATATGGACCAAACTCCCTGAGGAATGCTTCCAGCACCTTGTTGAATCTATGCCACGAAGAATTGAGGCAGTTCTGAAGGCAAAAGGGGGTCCAACCCGTTACTAGCATGGGGTACCTAATAAAGTGGCCGGTGAGTGTATGATCTCTGGGGTATTTTGAGCTGAAACTTCACAGACACTTGAGCCTTATATTACATCTTGTAACTAAATGTAATACTTTGACACTTAATTGCATGTCATTACAATAAAGTAAAAATATATCATAGTTAAAAGATGTATTAAATGCAGTACTTAAAAGTAGTTTTGACCCACACAACCAGGACATCTTTATATGTATTTTCATGATTATTTTGTCTATGAAATAGTGTATTGACGAATAAACTAAGATGATATACTTTAATGTCTATAACATTAAATATATACTATTGAAATATATACTATTGAAACCTGTAGCCTATGTCACGTATATTTAAATACATTTGTAATTGCACATTTAAAATTTGTAATTTGTGATCGCACATTTCTAATGATAAAGTTGCAATCTAGAAGATTTAACATGCTTTTTAAAGTAGATTTTCAAAGAACACACTACATTTAAAATTATAATCAAGTACTGTAGGCCTACATGTGCTTTATGTTAGTCAACACATCAAATTAAGAGCACGACAAAAGATTATTCAAACATAATTATTTAAAATGCACTTTAAAGTGAAACTTGTATTGTGAGTGAATTATTATTTTTTGTTTCGGATTTCCATAGAACCTGCATTAGCGGTCGTTTGTCAACATTACGCGGCAGCGCTGTTTATAATACTCAGTTCTGGCGGTGTGTGTCTGTGTGTGTGTATTAATAAATGCACATATGTTGCTGGAGCTGCCAAGTTCACATTTGACGCGGGTCCATCAAACACTGTTACCAAACAATTTCCCGGGAAGTTGAGCACAGCGTGTGTGTCGCGCGCTCTCGGCAGACACACTACACACACACACACACACACACACACACACTACACACTACACACACACACGGCTGTCTGACTCCGTTTAGCTCACCATCATCTGTGCTAAACAGGTGCTAAAAATGAAACAAACACGTCACACATGATCATCAACACAAACACTGTCACTGACATCAGAGAGTGGGTTCAATATGGAAATGAAGATTGTGCATTTCATTAAAATCTTCAGGTTTATTCTTGCTTCAAAACAAAAATAGATTTATTTAGTTATGTTGGCTTAGACGTCCTCAGTAGTGACTATATAAAAAAAAGTTGACTTGACTATACAGTGTTTTATACAGTACAGATTGTATCAAAGCAGCTTTGACTTTATATAATATTAGCTACACATATCTTTATTCCTTAAAGCTCAAGTCCGTAACTTTTTTGGGTTAAAAATTATCCAAAATAAATTTGAGCAAGTACATAACCAGCCAGTGTTCATAAAGTCACGTCTGTTCACATAATGTCACGTAAAGTCACATTAGTTCTATGTTGTGTATTTGGATTAGTTTGTGTTCTGGGACAGTGATTTTTTGTCTATAAGTGTATCTTACCTGTATTGTTCATGTTTTTATTTTTTTATTAATTTTTGTATTTATTACTCAAATTCAATTTACAAACATACAGGCATCACAGTTCATAAACAAATATTATACATCCAAAAGATTGTATATACACTACCAGTCAAAAGTTTTAGATCAGTAAGATTTTTTATGTTTTTAAATGAAGTCTCTTCTGCTCACCAAGGCTGCAATTATTTGATAAAAAAAAAAAAAAAAAAGTAATATTGTGAAATATTATTACAATTTCTATGTGAATATATAGTGAAGTGTAATTTATTCCTGTGATCAAAGCTGAATTTACAGCATCATTACTCCAGTCTTCAGTGTCACATGATCCTACAGAAATCATTATAATATGATGCTCAAGAAACATTTATGATTATTATCCATGTTGAAAACAGTTTTTTACATTTTTATTTCAGGATTCTTTGATGAATAGAAAGTTCAAAAGAACAGAATTGATCTGAAATGGAAAGCTTTTGTAACATTAATCACTACCATTCAGAAGTTTGGGGTCAGTAAGAATTTATTTTTTATTTTTGGGGGAAAGAAATTAGAAAATACTTTTATTCATCAAGGATGAGTTAAATTGATCAAAAGTTACAGTAAAGACATTTATAATGTTAGAAAAGATTATATTTTAAATAAATGCTGTTCTTTTGAACTTTCTATTCATCAAAGAATTTTGGGGGGAAAAATTGTACACGCCTGTTTTCAACATTGAAAATAATAATTCATGTTTTTTGAGCATCAAATCATCATATTAGAATAATTTCTGAAGGATCATGTGACACTGAAGACTGGAGTAATGATGATGATAAATTCAGCTTTGATCACAGGAATAAATTACACTTTACTGTATATTCACATAGAAAACCGCTGTTTTAAATTGTAATAATATTTCACAATATTACTGTTTTTTTGTATTTTTTATCAAATAATTGCAGCCTTGGTGAGCAGAAGAGACTTCATTTAAAAACATAAAAAATCTTACTGATCTAAAACTTTTGACCGGTAGTGTATATAAAAGATGAATACAAGACTTAAATTATTATATATATATATATATATATATATATATAAATTTTTAATAACTTAAATAGACAGATTAACAAACTTCATTATTTATAAAAAAAATAAAGGAATTTCTATAATTCATTGAAAATATATCAGTTGTTGACAGCTTTCTTATTTTTAACCAGTTTAAGAGACTCAAAGTATATATCAATTTCAATTTGAAAATTTTTTAAAACACGGTCTTGACTTGGAAAATGTATCTTTATGAATATGGAACTTACCTAATAAAATAAAGAGATTTACAATATTACATAAGCTTCCATCTCCACAATCAAAATATGTAATAATCTGTTTCCCTTCAAGCGTTATTGTATGCTTTGTTTTAAATGCCACATAACTTTCAACACTTTTCCAAAATGTAATGCAAAATGAACAACCATAAAAGAGATGAGTTAACGATTCTTGTTCTGTCTTGCAAAAACTACAAGAATTATCAATAGTTTGAATTTTGAAATAAACAAGTTTGTGGGATATATATTATGTAATATTTTCAAATGTAATTCTTTGTGATACAAAATCTAAAAGGACCAAGCCACGCCTACGCCAGTTAATCTCAGAAAAATGAGAATTCCAGAACAATTTCCCACGAGGTGTTATTATCTGTAAATTTAAAAAGCATTTTCTGATATGCTTATTACTACACTTGCTACTCATAATATCCATACCGTTTATATAAAGAGTCAAATTTACACCAGGAGTTTCGTTTTGTCTTTTATAACTTTTCATTAGTTCTAATAATATGCCATTAGGAATAGACTTGAAAACCGAATGATATTCTTTGAACGTCATATAGGGAGTGTATTGTTCATGTTCATTCGGAGGTCAGGAGGAAGTGACATCACAGATGTGCTTGTACTGTGAGCTGATCGAACCTCTGCTCGCCTGCCAAGCTGCTTCTCCAAAATCATTTTTATCCCTAAATATTGAACGCATTCTCCTCCCGGAGTCTGTTAAATAACGTATTTTATTCATAATACAGTTTGACATCATTTTCATCATCCGCGGCGGTGTTTATGCTGCTCAGACGAGGACAAGAATGCCAAACTACACAGAGTCGCCTGTTTATCAGATTCTTCCACAAGATCAGATCGATTGACATTTACAGCCAAAAGAACAGTAGATCAATACCTGAGGCCTGCTGGTCACATGACCGCCACTGTCCTCTGCTGATGTTTTAATAACACTTCGCTTTGATGCTGTAAAATAGGTTTTAAAGTAATAAAGCACCAGGGTGATGAGAATAATTCAGGCTGTTCATCTCGTCATTTGATCCAAATCAAAAGAATCTGTGGGATATTTTCCTGTTTTATCCTCCGCCAGAAAAAATAAACATATTAACGGATCACTTAGAAAAGTAATACGGGGTTGAGCAAACCGTTAACCTACACTTTAAATTAACAAAACTAATCCTTTTTAATACCGAAAGACTGTAAAAATGCTACTGTAAAAACCTGTTAATTGGTAAACTGTAAAACACTGTTAAATGTACAGTTTTTGAAAGAAAAAAAACTATTAATATAATTCACGATTTTGATTTTGATTTTACAGTGTAGGTATAAACCCTGATGATGTTTGACTCAGCAAACACTACTTTTGATGACTAATTATTGTTTCCAAACGGGTTTCCCGAACACTATCCCAATAAACAGTAGATAGTTTTCTTAATATTTATATATTTTCTTAATATATTATTTCTTAATATCTTTTCATTTTAATTTTAGTTAGTTTTAGTATTTTTATTTTAAATGTCTATGTTTTAAAAATAATTTTTAGTCATTTTAAACTATATGAAAATGAGAAATGTCGTGTTGACACCTAGCTAAAATAAAATGTTAGTTTTTTTAAGTAACACAAATGGTTTTAGTTTCAGTTAATAAACCTGGTATTTTATCATATATGCATGCCTTATTTAATTAAAATGGAAAATCATTATTTAATGCAAATTTCTATCTTTAAGCATCCAAAGTGCTCAAAAAGGCTAGTATTTAGTGGACAAAATATCTAGGGAAAAAAGCAAATGTGTGAAACCACTTGCAAAAGTTTCGGTCAACAAGATCAATCATATAATCATCTAATAAAAGCCCGTGTGGATTTATAGCTTTAATGAGGTTTAATGTTGCACAGTTTGACTCTTAGTTTTCCGGGCGTCCCGCCCAAGATGAAGGTACGAAAGTCTTAAGAGAAAATGTGCCAAAAAATATGATGGAGATTTATAATGATGATATTGAGCTGCTATTTCCAAAACACCTCTCTTATGATTAGATGTGCTATCTCTAATCCACTTTGCATTGCCGCGTTCATGACACAGTAATTACTTTAGTGCTCAATTTAGACTGATTGCTTTATTGATCAAGTCCTTTAACATGATTACATGAGCAGAGTAATTCAAAATAAACACTTGTTATTGTTTTATGGTGCTTCTCATAATTGTTGGTACACTTTATTATTGTTATTGTTGTTGTAAATAATTCTAACATTTAATGTGTGTGTTACACAGATGTTAAGTGCTCCCCAAAAATAGCTATTCAAATATCCCACAAATTATATATGAAAAGGCAACTTATAATTACTGGATGTTTCATTATGTTCAATATTAAATACTAGCTAAATATTGGAGTTAATACAAATGCCACTAGGGAGTTTGTGATTTCAAATTAAAGGAGAAATGAGGGAAATATTTTCAGTGTTTGGACACTTTTCATGTCTCTTCTCTTTTGCATATATCTCTGTGAAAATATGCATCTCAATCTCTTTTTTAATTAAATAAGGTACTGATGAAAAAGCAGTGCAAATATTCACCTAATATTCTGTGTAAATTTAATGCTAACGTTGAGAAACGCTGCAAATTATGCCCTTTTATAAAGTTTCAGGCTCTTTCCTGCTGTAATGTTGATTATTCTCCTCATATTCTCCATTGTTGCGGCTCCTCTCTTCCCAGTCTGTCAGTAACGCTCTGGACTGTGTTTTCTGAAAGCATCGTTATGCTCCCATAGATATCATATCTGTGCATCATTAAATGTGAGCGAATGTTTGACTATTATTTACAGAAAATAATGTCAGAGTCGATTAGAATAAAATCAGATGTTTACAGTTTATTATGTCAGGTAAATGTATCACGCCAATCGCATAATCAGATCAAATATAATAGATATACAAACATCAAATGCTCTGGAATAAAGAGAGAAGATGCAATACCTTGACATTATAAAATACACGCTCATGTTCTGGGTTACAGAAGCGCCCGAGCCATTTCATTACATAGACAGAACCTTCTTTTCATATGGAAACATTTGCTAACAATGAGAATTTGCATTCAGAGGTTTTACAGCGTCGACAGCAGGAGACCGAGACCGTTCGCATGAAGACACTCTCATTCGTGTGCAATATCTCGAAACTCTTATAAACTTTATTACCTACTGTTTTACTTCTTTAAGAATGAGAGCTTTGTATCAGTCGCACTGAGACATCTATTTTAAATGATATGAAACGTGTGTAATACTGTATGATAATTATTCACATTAAACTATATAGATTATTGGGTGACTTGGGGAGGTGAGTTCAGTTCAATTCATTTCAAGCTTTATTTTTCATTGCATAAATACAATGAATTCAATTGGTACTCCAGATCAGTGCTTTCCCAGCTAACGATTTTAGGTTCTGGGAACGTTCCCTTAAGGTTAGGGCAATGTTCTGTGTAGTTTGCTGGGTTATGAGTGACTCGGGGATGCTAGTTTCTCAAGAGAGAGTCAAATGTTCATTTCCAGGAAGGTCTTTGTCTTCTCGGGTCGTTCCTCAACCAGACTGTCCGCCCGGCATTTCTCAATTCTCACAGAACGACAGATCTCCTGTGGTTAAAGCGGAGTTTCTTGTTTGCATGACAAGAAATAAGCAAGCTGACATTCAGTGCAATCTGTGTCAGCTTTTAGCAATACGTCTTTTAGTTTGTCAAGAGATTGAAAGCGTTGTTTTGAAGCGTGTGCATGTGTGAACGTGCTCTAGTGCGTAAGAACGAGACTATGAGTGAATCTGGAAATAAAGCAAAATATCTGAGAAAACTGAGAAATAGTCCTCAGACGCTGTGTATGTAATTTATAGCAAAACATTAATTTCAGGTTACACTTTATTTCGATAGTCCACTTTAGACATTCTACTAGCTATAACCTGTTCTACTACCAGGTTGCTGCTGGAAGAGGTGTTATGAGGCCAGCAGGGGGCGCTCTTCCTGTGGTCTGTGTGGGTCCTAACGCCCCAGTATAGTGATGGGGACACAATACTGTCAAAGAGCACCGTCCTTCGGATGAGACGTTAAACTGAGGTCCTGACTCTCTGTGGTCATTAAAAATCCCTGGATGTCTTTCGAAAGAGTAGGGGTGTAACCCCGGCATCCTGGCCAAATCTGCCCATTGGCCTCTGTCCATCATGGCCTCCTAATCATCCCCATATACTGATTGGCTTCATCACTCTGTCTCCTCTCCACCAGTAAGCTGGTGTGTGGTGGGCGTACTGGCGCAATATGGCTGCCGTCGCATCATCCGGCGGATGCTGCACATTGGTGGTGGTTGAGGAGATTCCCACCTTCTATGTAAAGCGCTTTGAGGTCCCAGATAAAGCGCTATATAAATGTAACCGATTAAAAAAAATGTAACGGATTATAAGAGACTTTAAACTACATGTCAACTACTCTCATTAGAGTATTAGAAGGCTGTCTGATTAACATCTGAGAGTTACTTGACATGTACTTGAAAAGTTAGTAGTGGACTATTGAAATAAAGGTTTGCCTTAATGAGATCTCAAACAGATTGATTAAAATAAGTTTTTACTCCAGACCTGCGTGACATCCACCAACGTGGTTGAACTACCAATATGCGTTAATACGGTTTCGGGAAACAGTCGTGACTAGCTAGTTAATTTCTTCAACGATGCGTCGTACTATAATAGTGAAGCAGCGAGTTACGTCGTTATACGGGAAAAACTCCAGTTTACTTCCTGTCTCTATGAAGCCCCTCCCTCTGAAAAGCACACTGTGCTCTGATTGGTCGGCTGGATCAGTGTGTTGTGATTGGTCCCAAGCGACAACATTCTAATCTGAGAAATGAAGCCGACCCGGAAGTGCGAAAAACTGCATTACATCTAAACTCCTCTAGGGGCCGGTCCCAGAAGGGAGCAGATGTCCATAGACCCCCATGTTAAAATGTCCGTTTTCACAGCATAAATTCATGTTTTTACAGGTTGGTCCCATGGACTTTTATTGTATTTTTCGATAGGCTCCGAGTGCCTGACAACTGTGAGGGGGGTGAATATTTTTCTAACTCGTTAGTTTAGATCATATTTAGATGTATGACAAATAAGGGCGTGGTTAACTTCGGGCTGCGCCGAGTGGAATTCCTGAACTTTGACGTCTCGGCCATGATCTGACACACACATCATACACCTCTGGATCCTTCCTGAACATTTGTATTGAAATATTTCCAAGATGGCGCCGCCCATAAACGGCCTCAAAACCGTTCTTCAGAAAGTCTACGGGTGACGCTTTGTCCATATTTTTTACAATCTATGAGAAGAACCCAGAGCTTTTTCATGCTCAAACAACACCATTACACACTGAAGAGAGATGAAGATGCTTCAGATCAGGAGGTCGATTCCTCTGTGGTTTGTGTGAAGTCTCTTATTGTTAACTGTGAGTGGTCTAACAAGACCATCGAGAAGCCATGAGGTCAGAGTTCACTTGATTAACCTTGTGTGTGTGTGTGTATGTGTGTGTGTGTGAGCCACCAGAAACCTGCTCTAGTGGACCATTATAGCAGGATCAGCCTTTCACAGGTGTGTTCAGAACATTATTGTGTCATAAAACATAAATCTTCATCATTATGTGTAATAATAATAATAGTGTCATAAGTCACTCGTATGATATTAACCCGTATGATGTTTATGCTGCTCTTCTGTCTTTCAAACTAAGCCTACTGTATCTTATCTGGTATGAAAATATATTTAAATGATGAACATGATCAAAAATATGCTAAACAATCTTTCACACGATCTCCTGCAGTCCTTCTGTTTTCTGATTGATAGTTTAGACTCTTTTATCAAGTAAAAGTATTTTAGCATTATCGTACAAACGTCCTCCATCTTGTGTCAAATCTGCACTGATTTATATAAAGAAAACATAAGAATAACTCTGATAATGTTAGTAATATTTCAACTGGACTGAAGCAGCTTCAGTTTACTTGATTATCCAGACATCATTTATCAGAAAAATCATCAGTATCAAATATGATCTTCAGGCTTTCAAATCTCTCAATCATCATTGTATTGCATTGCATTTTAAAACTACAGAGCTTTGATCATGAAACTAAGCATTTAAATATCATCTTACTGAGACATATTTTTATTTATATGCATTTTATGTAAGTATCTGCTATACTGTTATATATATCTCATTGATTTACATTACAAGCATCAGAATTGTATCACTTTTTGTCCTTATAAATATCAGCATCTGCACCAAATTACATATTTTTTGGAAAAAATTTTGTCCTTATAAATATCAGCATCTGCACCAAATTACATATTTTTTGGTAAATTTTTTGTCATAAATATCAGCATCTGCACCAAATTACATATTTTTTGGTAAATTTTTTGTCATAAATATCAGCATCTGCACCAAATTACATATTTTTTGGTACTTTTTTGTCCTTATAAATATCAGCATCTGCACCAAATTACATATTTTTTGGTACTTTTTTGTCCTTATAAATATCAGCATCTGCACCAAATTACATATTTTTTGGAACATGGGCCTCTGATTAAAATTAAGCATTTTTATCCTCATATTCTCACTATATCAGACTATACACTGTAAAAAAAATAGTTGCTGCCTTAAATTTATAAGTACAATCAACTTGGATGTTTAAGTAATTTCAACTTAAATTACATTAAACTGACTTAAAAAATGTATTTTGGATAACTTTTTGCTTAACTTATTTTGATGAGTTAAAGCAATGTAAAAAACACATGTTGTCATAACTTATTGATCATATAATTTTGACAGTGTATGAGCCATAAAAGCATAGCAAATATAATACTCAACAACAAAACTTTTTTTTTTTTAAAGATTATTTATATATTTTGACGAAAGCACTGCACTACTATGACTATTATTTCATATGTCAGGCTTTACAGGGTTAAGAAGCATCTATTCCTCACACATATTACTTTTATGGTGCTTTTCTGGGTCATTTTTAGACTAAAAAAAAAAAAAAAAAAAAAACTCAAGTCCCCATTTATCTTCATTAAAAGAAAAGCCCTGGCCTGACATTCATCTACACTACAATTGTGTCCCACAAAAGAAAGAAAGTCGCATGAGTTTGGCACAGCACGAGGCATAAATGAGTAATGATAACATAATGATAATTTTTGAGTGAATTAACCCTTTAATGATGCCACTGAGCGTTAAATGCAGTGTTTGTGACGTGTGTGTTAATGTCTCTGGCTCAGTGTTACAGCAGGAGCTCTTCTGGAAACCACTGTTTCTAATGGCTCAGAGACAGAGACTTCCAGATAATGATGTATTTTCTGTCACGGACCTGTTCTTGCTCTAATGTCCGCTGGAGCTCTTCCAGAAGCGCGGCTCTGTCCTGCACTCGCTGGCTTTTAACACGGATCAATTCTTGCTTTCCACTTCCATTATTGTGCGTTTTAAGCCTGGAGAGAGTGAATCTGCGGATAAAGATAGAGCACCTGCCATTAGTCTTAAACCAACATTACAATGTCCTTCACAAAGAGCCATTTCATTTGATCAAAATCACGTCTTTATCCCTAAAGCACCAGTTCTCGGATCATCTTGAACATCTCCTTTTCATAAAAAAAGAAAATACATTTTTTTTTGTCGACAATCATGCTTTTCTCATATACTATTATTAGCAGTAGCACCAGAAAAATGTGTGATATGCACAAAAATATTATGTCAACGCATCTGGGCCCGTATTCCTAAAGAATCTTAATGCAAAAAGTAGCTCCTAGTGACAAAATTCTAAGAAAATTCTTAGAAATGTGGGCGTTTACTCCTAAAATTAAAGAAAAAATCCTAGTAAAGAAAAAAGTAATTCAGAGAGTATCTTAACCCTTAAAAGAGGTCTTAAGGTCAAAATTGTTAGGAGCACGGACGAGGACTTTTAAGAGGCTTAAGAGTTTCTTTAGCAGAGGAGAAAATGGCAGAAAGACAAAGAGGGAGAAGAAATGTGTTGCAGACGATGGATGACAGTGAGTTTGATATATTAAAACCAACATTCAAACCACCACTTAAATAGACACGCCAGCAATCAGTGTAATTGTGGAAAAATTTTTATCATTCTAAGCCAATCAAATACCTTATAGGAAATTAACAGCATGGTAAATAAAAAAAGGATTTATACACACACATATATATATATTGTCTGTGTGTGTGAAACCGGTCAAATAGGAAAAATTACGCATGTAATTTCAAAGTGAAGGCTTATAATAGACCCTATAGGTGAAACTCGAAAAATTAGAATATCGTGCAAAAGTTATTATGTTGATGATTAACTACAGCTTATGAAACCCCCAAAATTCTAACTCTCAGAAAATTAGAATATTACATGAAAAAAACCCCAGAAATGTCGGCCCTCTGAAAAGTATAATCATGCATATGTTTATAGTTATATATACTAAATATATTAGTTTCATCATTTAATTTGAATTACTGAAATAAGTTTTGCACGATATTCTAATTTTTCGAGTTTCACCTGTATACTTAAATCACTCTTTTTTTCTTTCTTGGACAACCAACCAATCGCAGTCTTCAAAAGATTGTGTCATACATAGCAACGGGGTCAACCCCGCCTCCTCACCAAGATGAAAGGTTTTGTCTTTTCCTCACTCAGAGTTGCTCTCAGATCGGTCCCGAATCGCTCTTAAGCTAAGACTCCTACGTAAAAGTTTTTAAGCTAAATTAAGAGTTTTCTAAAAGGATTCTTAGATTCTTTAGGAATACGGGCCCAGATTGTTTGGTGACAATTCAATAGATTCAATCCAGCAATTCTTCATTTACATACAAAAGGGAGTCAGTAAGACTTTTTAAAAATAAGTTTCTTCTGCTCAACATCAAAAATAGTGAAATATTGTTGCAATTTAAAACAGATGTTTTCTATGTGAATTCATTCCTGTGATCATCATTACTCCAGTCTTCAGTGTCACATGATCCTTCAGAAGTCAGTATAATATGATGATTTGATGCTCAAGAAACATTTATGATTATTATCAGTGTTGAAAATTCACCCATTTCTGAAGAATCAGTGGCTTGTTATGAATAATCATGGATTATGAACACTGACCTGTCTGCGCGGTTCATTGGGGAATCGCTGTGACTTTGCTGGAATCGAGCATCTTTTATTCATCCTGATTTCTGCTGTTCTGCTCAATCATAATCTCTGATGATCTGAGAAATGAAATGTGACATCAGCACGGCAGAAATAGATCCTCGCCTGTCACAATCACTAATAGTCTCAGAGGTGATTGTAAATCCTGCTACCGTGAAATGGCCTGTTTTGTGTGTGTGTGTGTGTGTGTGTGTGTGTGTGTGTGTGTGTGTGTGTGTGTGTGTGTGTTATTTTATCCTGCAGATCACATTCCCGATCCCGATGCCTGGAACTGAAACACACACAGGACGGTGCAGTAACACAATCTCACAGAGTTTTTTTTGTTTTTAGTTTACTTTATTTCGGTCAACTTCACAAGAAAGAAAAAAAGAAAAACAAATTACAAACAAAGAAACAAAAATTAAACAAAAATTTAAAATTAGACACATAAAGAATTCAAGTATGGTGTAAACCTAAAATTAAGAGCAAATCTCTGCCCTGTCATTACACAATTTTGGGAGGATGTTCACTTGGTTATTGTTGGAATCCTGGGTTATGATATACCCATGTCATGTTCAGTGCTGTATTTTGGTAATATGAAAGGAAACATTGTGTCTAGAGAAGACCGATACCTGTTTAAAATTTTGTTAGCAACATGTAAAAAGGCCGTTACGAAAAGATGGTACAAGCCGGACCCCCCAACACGAGACGAATGCTGAAACTAGTGTCTGAAATAAGTGTGGAATGGTTGACTCATAAGAGTTCAAGAGGATCAATCTGCAAATAATTGGGGGAAATGGACTATTTACATCTCAGTGACAGGAAGAGGTTTGAAGATGATGTATTTCATTCACCAAATTTAAGGCAATCCAGATTGTTCATTGTTTTTTTTTTTTTTGGTTGGTTGGTTTGTGTGTTTGTTTGTTTTATTATTTATGTCTTTTGTATATATGTGATGAAACTAAAAAAAAAAAAAAAGTGTAAAATATATATAAAGAAAGTAGCTTGGCTGAAGCTTAGGCGTATTGCGCTGATCGTTTTTACATTTCATTTATTTTACACACAACACCAAAAAAACCACATGAGTTTCCATATGTGCCAGACAGTGGAATCATAGTGAATTCATCTAATAGAGCGCAACAGCCCAGTTCTGGAAGGAAAAACTTCATTCATTTTCTCCATAAAACTGATTTTGAATGATAATTCATAAACGTTTAAAGTCAGCCCTGCTGTGAGGATGTTAATCGGTGGGATTTGCTTCTGTTGAAGCAAGTATGAGACTTTTCAGCATTATGGGTAATGTAGTTCTGCTGAAATAAGTTGAAATAATCAACTTATTTCAGCAGAACTACATTACCCATAATGCTAAAAAGTCTCATACACTCTCAAAATACAAAATACTAAAATTAAAATACATTGTGTCTATGTCATCAATATTTTTAAATGAGCATGAACTTGCATTAAGCATTTACAGTTTTTATAAACATTTGTAATATACATTTACAGGTTTTTTCAATGTCAAAACTTTGTGCCAATCTCCAAACGATTCCTCAAATTAATCAAATAATTTTAAACGTATAAAATAAAACACTTAGAACACATAAAATCGTAAAGTAACTTTTTTCACAATGGAAATAGACATTATTTCATATAGATTATTATTAATCTTTATACTGCAAAACTGAAATTATGAAATGAGTAAAATGTATGAAAATATTTGTTGTATTTTATTTTTCATACATGAAACTATAATTTAATTCAACTGATCATTCTGTATAATTTACATAATAAAAACTTGGGGTATCAAGTCTTCACTGAACATATATTGAATATTTAATATATTTATATATAACAAATATTTTTATTTCTAATTGGTTATTTAACATAGCCATTAAAATATGTGGGGTCAGTAATAATATTTTATTGTTTTTACTGTACTGTATTCCACTGAACATTTGCTGATTAAACCAAACGCTCTCATTTGACGTCACAATAATCGCTTTGTTTTGAAATAACATCTATTACTTTTGTTGTTCTTATGAAAATGCAACACTTGTTAAAACATTCTTTTCAGAATTAAACAATTTCCTTTGGAATACTTAGAAATCATCAGAACTTTGAAATAACACAAATATGTTAAATAAATAAAAATGCTCGCTCTCAAAAAAAATAAATGGAGACCTTCTTCTTTGAAGAATCTGACATCACCTGTCCATCGGTGACCTCACACACACTCACACACACACACACCTTCAGTCCAGGAATTATTCAACACCAGAGAGAGGTGCTGATGAAGAGCAGGTCATGCACTGAGCGTCTGCTGGGTCAGCCACACACACACACACACACACACACACACACACACACACACACGGCGTTCCGATCGGCTCTTTAATATAACTTTGCAACATGCACTCGTCTCAATGCACTTGCATCTGTCTTAACGTGACGTCTGCGTCTGTGATATATATATATATATACACTACCGGTCAAAAGTTCGGGGTCAGTAAGATTTTTTATGTTTTTAAATGAAGTCTCTTCTGCTCACCAAGGCTGCAATTATTTGATAAAAAAAAATTAAAAAAACAGTAATATTGTGAAATATTATTACAATTTAAAACAGCGGTTTTCTATGTGAATATATAGTAAAGTGTAATTTATTCCTGTGATCAAAGCTGAATGTTCAGCATCATTACTCCAGTCTTCAGTGTCACATGATCCTACAGAAATTATTATAATATGATGCTCAAGAAACATTTATGATTATTATCCATGTTGAAAACAGTTTTTTACATCTTTATTTCAGGATTCTTTGATGAATAGAAAGTTCAAAAGAACAGAATTGATCTGAAATGGAAAGCTTTTGTAACATTAATCACTACCATTCAAAAGTTTGGGGTCAGTAAGAATTTATTTTTTATTTTTGGGGGAAAGAAATTAGAAAATACTTTTATTCATCAAGGATGAGTTAAATTGATCAAAAGTTACAGTAAAGACATTTATAATGTTAGAAAAGATTATATTTTAAATAAATGCTGTTCTTTTGAACTTTCTATTCATCATAGAATTTGGGGGGGAAAAAATGGTACACGACTGTTTTCAACATTGAAAATAATAATTTGTTTTTTGAGCATAAAATCATCATATTATCCTGATTTCTGAAGGATCATGTGACACTGAAGACTGGAGTAATGATGCTGTAAATTCAGCTTTGATCACAGGAATAAATTACACTTGTTACTAAAACCGCTGTTTTAAATTGTAATAATATTTCACAATATTACTGTTTTTTTTTTTTTTTTTTATCAAATAATTGCAGCCTTGGTGAGCAGAAGAGACTTCTTTTAAAAACATAAAAAATCTTACTGATCTAAAACTTTTGACCGGTATTGTACATGCTATAACAACTTGTTCTTATATTGTTCTTATGTCAAACAAAAGTTTTAAGAAGATAATTTGTGTGAATTCATATTTACTATTTGAAAAAGTACATGTATAAAGGTAAAAACACTTAATTTATAAACAAACATAATTGAAAATAAATATTAGTCATTCCTTATGAGCTATTTGGTATGATATTATATTGATATTATAGCGATATGATATTCAAACTTCGGCACAAATATAGTAAGATCTGTAAATCTGATGTCATCACTGAAGGACATCATGTGCTGTGATCTGAACGGCGATTTGTTGTTCGGCCTCTTAATGGACTGTGATATAGATGTTATTGATTTCTCTCTCTCTCATTAATGTTCTCTGATGTTTGCCAACGCAGCAATTCTCATTTACTTCCTTCTCAGACACACACACAATCAGCCTGTCCTCACGACCCCTCTCAGCCTCGGGGTTTATACCGTCATAAACTCATATTCTCGTTCAGTAGATCTCGTTCATTTTCTGTATAGTCAAAGTGTGTATCATGATTCTCAAACAGACACTTTGACTATACTGAAAATCCTGATTAATTAAGATTTTGTATCCATGTGAAAATATTAATAGCAGGTCCTGGAATAAAGGGATCTGTAACTGATTTAATTTATATAATATATATAATATTTTATATATATATATTTTTTTATTTTTTTATTTTTTTAATGAAAATTTCATAAGCTTTGAACTGATTCAACATGCTAGCCAACAGCCTAACTTTAATTGATCAAAATGTGAGCTTAAATTATTTATTATAATATTTATTAACTTGGAATTCCAACTCGCAATACAGAGTTTCCAACCTGGAATTGGGAGTCAGAATTCCTAGTAAGAAACGTGGAATTCCAAGTTGGAAATAAAGTAACTAATACTAAAGTAATAATGTAACTTTTTTCTGAAATGTTTTAGGTCAACTATCCTTTTTAAATGTTTCTACTTGTTTCAGACTCGCAATAATTCCGAGATAAAAAAAAAGTCGGAAACTTACAATTCCGAGTTAAAAAAATTATAATTTTATGCTTAAAACAAGAACAAATATCGACAAGACTCAATATCAGTAATTTTTCTGAAATGTATCGTGATTTAAGACATTTTTTTATAATTTAATAGAAAACAAGAATAAAATGTTTTGTTGTGTATTTCAATCAAATTTTTTCTTACTAATTATTTGTGAAATTTACTAGCAAATTTCGGAGTGAATTTTCCTCCGCAGTGAATCCCAGCTCTGAGTCTCACGCTGATGATGTAACACTCATCCGCCGTAATGAAGAGCTGTCAGTTTTACTGTCCTCGTTAATTACAGAATCATCCAGAGCGCTCCAAAGGTTTTTAGGGGGACAATAAAGTTCATTTATCACAGCTTGAATTTGAGTGACATTTAGCATCGTGAAATGACAGACACTTGAGCTGAACGCTGACTTGTGCGCGTGTGTGTGCGTATGTGTGTGTGCATGTGTATGTGTGTGCATGTGTGTGCGTGTGTGTGTGTGTGTGCACGTGTGTGTGTGTGTGTGTGTGTGTGTGTGTGCGCACGTGCGTGTGTGTGTGTGTGTCATGGCTTACATGTCCCATCTCTCACACACACACTAGGCTCCTGTGTGTGCGTGTGTGTGCGCACGTGTGTGTGTGTGTGTGTGTGCGCGCACGTGTGTGTGTGTCATGGCTTACATGTCCCATCTCTCACACACACACACTAGGCTCCTGAGTGCGTGTGCGTTCGCACGTGTGTGTGTGTCATGGCTTACATGTCCCTTCTTTCACAGTGCTTGAGTGCGTGCGTGCGTGTGTGTGTGCGCACTCCTGAGTGCGTGCGTGCATGTGTGTGTGTGTGCGTGTGTGTGTCATGGCTAACATGTCCCATCTCTCACACACACACTAGGCTCCTGAGTGCACACTGGAAACTCTACACACACTGAAAGACAGAGAATAACAGAGTCGGTCTGTCATCTCAACACAAGAGACCTCAGATACAGACTGAAATATTTGAAACCGAATATCTCTCCGAATAACAAGAGAACAAACATGAAGCGAATTCACAATCTGAGCATGAGATGCATCTTACAGAAACATTACACTCTTAGAATAGAATACAGCATTACTCAGTGTCACATGATCCTTCAGAAATCATTCCAATATGATGATTTGATGCTCAAGAATCATTTATGATTAATATCAATGTTGAAAACCATTTTTCAGCTTTAGATTTTTCTGAAAAAAATTGTGCAATTTTTTGCACCCAGAAAGCCAAAAATCGTTTGTAACATTATTAATATCTACTGAATAAAAGTATTAATTGAATCTCCCTGACCCCAAACTTTTGAACAGTGGTGTATATGATAATAACTGATTACAGTTGCTGAGAAAATCAAAGATCTTGTTTTACATTTACAGGCTTGAATGAACATAAATCATTTAAACTTTGTTGTGTAAAAACTCCTTGTGAAATGTTATATGGCAGTTTTACAGAAGCGGAGGCAGAGATCACTGTTAAAAGTCAAGTCACGTTCATTTAGCGCGTTTAACAGTACAGATTGTTTCAAAGTAGCTTTACAGTGACTTGTTAAAACACAAGAGACATAAAACCAGCCACAGTATTTACTTTTACTGTCCACCAGCTGCCAAGATCTTAAAGGTGAAGTGTGTCATTTCTTAAACAGAACTGCCGTTTTTCAAAAAGCCCCATTATTGGTTGAAAAGATAGAAAGCCCCGCCCCCAAACTCACACCATTGGTTGAACAGAACTGATGCGTCACGACCTTTTGAAAACTCAGTTTTTGGGGAAACGAACATATTAAACTGACTAGCTGAGACAGGAAAAGGTATTTAAACATCGGAAAAAAAAAGGACACTTCACCCTTTTATCACGAATAAACTTAAAAAAATATATAAATATATATATTTGTTCTTTTGCAATATATGTACCTCTCTATTTTCCCTCTCTTCTTTTTCATCTTCTCTCAACAACCTCACCATTTCAATGTTAATTTACTTTCTTCCCTTTTTTTTCTTTTTCCTTATTACATCTTTGATCATTACTATTGTTATATATATTGTATATATAATGAGCATTGTTCTACATATATATTAGGAAACTTATAATAGAGATATATACACACAACAATTTTACACACACACTTCACATAATTTCACGTACATCCTTTGTTTGGTTTTATGTGTTTTCTATTGATGGTATCGTGTAACTGTGATTTGTCTTGTGTTCTGCTTCAATAAAAAAAAATTTTTTTTAAGTGTTTATAACAAATTATTGTCTTTAACTCTTTCCCCGACAGCGTTTTTAAAAACAAAAAGCTGAGAAAATCAAGTTTTTTTTCTAAGACTACAACATAAGCAATGCTTTTATCACTTGTTTCTGCTCTTTTTTTCCTGTTTTGATCTGGAGATTCTTTACTCTTTCAGAAGATGCGTAATAATAGCACCAGCGAAAACACGGAAAAGCCGGAAAATTACATCAACGGCGGGGAAAGAAAGAGTTAAAAGAAGTCAGCAACCAAACAATCTAGTGACTTCTGCTATCGCCATCTTCCACAATGCTCAAAAGTGAAAGTCGTTCTGTCTCAAATTGGGATGATATTGAATTTTTCTCTAAGATGGATTGGAAAACAAATAAATCGAGTCTGTGAGCAGTTTCTCTTGGAAATGCAGAGACAAGAACTAATTTCGTCAATCTGATAAACAAGAATCAGAAATGCACCTTTCACATCATTATGTAACATTACTCCCATAACTTTAGTATCCATCATACTTTATCAGGTTGCAAAATATTAAGTTCAAGTATCATGTCTTGATTTCTCTAGTATTTCACCTTCTGAAATGTCATACACCAAACAAATTACTCTTGAAAGAACAAGTTCAAGTTCAGCTCCATCGACAACATCTGTGACATTGATGTCAGTTACAATAGACAATCATTTTGATTCAGGTTGTAAAAACAAGCAAAAATTGTGTTACACTAACAATAGAAGTCCATGGGGATCAATGTGAAATACACACTCTTTCTAAAGTGCCTAAAGACACACGGACTTACATTTACATTTATGCATTTTGCAGACGCTTTTATCTATTGCTTTCAAGGTTTATATTTTATCAGTTTGTGCATTTCCATATTATAACTATTACCGTGAGACAATGCAGCCAAGTCAATATAAAGTTATACACACTTTATAAACGCCATAACCAGAAGGTAATCCATGTAAAACAGCAGTGGAACACAAAAGAAAATATTTTGAAAGTCAAAACTGATCCCTAAAGACTTTTACTGTATGAGGAGAGAGTTTTTCTAAATAAAAAAAAATTATAATTTTTTGAGGGAAAAAAAATCTCAGTAATACTTTACAATAAGTTCCCATTAGTTAACATTGGGTAATGCATTATGTTTTAAACCGTCAAGGAAGTTTTTCATTTTAAGTGAGGTGATGTCACTCCAAAACTGTATGTCTCTCGATACAAATCAAAACAAAGGCATGACATACATGGGAAATCATCATAACCTGCTGTTTTATTTTTAGATTAATACAATTATGCAAATAGCAATAACAGCTTCAAGGAAAGAAGGAAGGAAGGAGGAAGGAAGGAAAGAAGGAGGGAAGGAAGGAAAGAAGGAGGGAAGGAAGGAAAGAAGAAGGAGGGAAAGAAGGAAAGAAGGTGGGAAGGAAGGAAAGAAGGAGGGAAGGAAGGAAAGAAGGAGGGAAGGAAGGAAAGAAGGAGGGAAGGAAGGAAGGAAAGAAGGAGGGAAGGAAGGAAAGAAGGAGGGAAGGAAGGAAAGAAGGAAAGAAGGAGGGAAGGAAGGAAAGAAGGAGGGAAGGAAGGAAGGAAAGAAGGAGGGAAGGAAGGAAGGAAAGAAGGAGGGAAGGAAGGAAGGAAAGAAGGAGGGAAGGAAGGAAGGAAAGAAGGAGGGAAGGAAGGAAGGAAAGAAGGAGGGAAGGAAGGAAGGAAAGAAGGAAGGAAGGAAAGGAAGGAAAGAAGGGAAGGAAGGAAAGAAGGAAAGAAGGAAGGAGGGAAAGAAGGAAAGAAGGAGGGAAGGAAGGAAAGAAGGAAGGAAGGAAAGAAGCAGGGAAGGAAGGAAAGAAGGAAGGGGGGAAAGAAGGAAAGAAGGAGGGAAGGAAGGAAAGAAGGAGGGAAGGAAAGAAGGAGGGAAGGAAGGAAAGAAGGAGGGAAGGAAGGAAAGAAGGAGGGAAGGAAGGAAAGAAGGAGGGAAGGAAGGAAAGACGGAGGGAAGGAAGGAAGGAAAGCAGGAGGGAAGGAAAGAAGGAAAGAAGGAGGGAAGGAAGGAAAGGAAGGAAAGAAGGAAAGAAGGAGGGAAGGAAGGAGGGAAGGAAGGAAAGAAGGAGGGAAGGAAGGAAAGAAGGAAGGAGGGAAAGAAGGAAAGAAGGAGGGAAGGAAGGAAAGAAGGCGGGAAGGAAGGAAAGAAGGAGGGAAGGAAGGAAAGAAGGAAGGAGGGAAAGAAGGAAAGAAGGAGGGAAGGAAGGAAAGAAGGAAGGAGGGAAAGAAGGAAAGAAGGAGGGAAGGAAGGAAAGAAGGAAGGAGGGAAAGAAGGAAAGAAGGAGGGAAGGAAGGAAAGAAGGCGGGAAGGAAGGAAAGAAGGAGGGAAGGAAGGAAAGAAGGAAGGAGGGAAAGAAGGAGGGAAGGAAGGAAAGAAGGCGGGAAGGAAGGAAAGAAGGAGGGAAGGAAGGAAAGAAGGAAGGAAGGAAAGAAGGAAAGAAGGAGGGAAGGAAGGAAAGACGGAGGGAAGGAAGGAAGGAAAGCAGGAGGGAAGGAAGGAAGGAAAGAAGGAAAGAAGGAGGGAAGGAAGGAAAGGAAGGAAAGAAGGAAAGAAGGAGGGAAGGAAGGAAAGAAGGAAAGAAGGAGGGAAGGAAGGAAAGAAGGAAGGAGGGAAAGAAGGAAAGAAGGAGGGAAGGAAGGAAAGAAGGAGGGAAGGAAGGAAGGAAGGAAAGAAGGAAGGAGGGAAAGAAGGAAAGAAGGAGGGAAGGAAGGAAAGAAGGAGGGAAGGAAGGAAAGAAGGAGGGAAGGAAGGAAGGAAAGAAGGAGGGAAGGAAGGAAGGAAAGAAGGAGGGAAGGAAGGAAGGAAAGAAGGAAGGAAGGAAAGGAAGGAAAGAAGGAAAGGAGGGAAGGAAGGAAAGAAGGAAAGAAGGAAGGAGGGAAAGAAGGAAAGAAGGAGGGAAGGAAGGAAAGAAGGAAGGAGGGAAAGAAGGAAAGAAGGAGGGAAGGAAGGAAAGAAGGGGGGAAGGAAGGAAAGAAGGAGGGAAGGAAAGAAGGAGGGAAGGAAGGAAAGAAGGAGGGAAGGAAGGAAAGAAGGAGGGAAGGAAGGAAAGAAGGAGGGAAGGAAGGAAAGACGGAGGGAAGGAAGGAAGGAAAGCAGGAGGGAAGGAAAGAAGGAAAGAAGGAGGGAAGGAAGGAAAGGAAGGAAAGAAGGAAAGAAGGAGGGAAGGAAGGAGGGAAGGAAGGAAAGAAGGAAGGAGGGAAAGAAGGAAAGAAGGAGGGAAGGAAGGAAAGAAGGAAGGAGGGAAAGAAGGAAAGAAGGAGGGAAGGAAGGAAAGAAGGCGGGAAGGAAGGAAAGAAGGAGGGAAGGAAGGAAAGAAGGAAGGAGGGAAAGAAGGAGGGAAGGAAGGAAAGAAGGCGGGAAGGAAGGAAAGAAGGAGGGAAGGAAGGAAAGAAGGAAGGAAGGAAAGAAGGAAAGAAGGAGGGAAGGAAGGAAAGACGGAGGGAAGGAAGGAAGGAAAGCAGGAGGGAAGGAAGGAAGGAAAGAAGGAAAGAAGGAGGGAAGGAAGGAAAGGAAGGAAAGAAGGAAAGAAGGAGGGAAGGAAGGAAAGAAGGAAAGAAGGAGGGAAGGAAGGAAAGAAGGAAGGAGGGAAAGAAGGAAAGAAGGAGGGAAGGAAGGAAAGAAGGAGGGAAGGAAGGAAGGAAGGAAAGAAGGAAGGAGGGAAAGAAGGAAAGAAGGAGGGAAGGAAGGAAAGAAGGAGGGAAGGAAGGAAAGAAGGAGGGAAGGAAGGAAGGAAAGAAGGAGGGAAGGAAGGAAGGAAAGAAGGAGGGAAGGAAGGAAGGAAAGAAGGAAGGAAGGAAAGGAAGGAAAGAAGGAAAGGAGGGAAGGAAGGAAAGAAGGAAAGAAGGAAGGAGGGAAAGAAGGAAAGAAGGAGGGAAGGAAGGAAAGAAGGAAGGAGGGAAAGAAGGAAAGAAGGAGGGAAGGAAGGAAAGAAGGGGGGAAAGAAGGAAAGAAGGAGGGAAGGAAGGAAAGAAGGAGGGAAGGAAAGAAGGAGGGAAGGAAGGAAAGAAGGAGGGAAGGAAGGAAAGACGGAGGGAAGGAAGGAAGGAAAGCAGGAGGGAAGGAAGGAAGGAAAGAAGGAAAGAAGGAGGGAAGGAAGGAACGACGGAGGGAAGGAAGGAAGGAAAGCAGGAGGGAAGGAAGGAAGGAAAGAAGGAAAGAAGGAGGGAAGGAAGGAAAGGAAGGAAAGAAGGAAAGAAGGAGGGAAGGAAGGAAAGAAGGAAGGAGGGAAAGAAGGAAAGAAGGAGGGAAGGAAGGAAAGAAGGAAGGAGGGAAAGAAGGAAAGAAGGAGGGAAGGAAGGAAAGAAGGCGGGAAGGAAGGAAAGAAGGAGGGAAGGAAGGAAAGAAGGAAGGAGGGAAAGAAGGAGGGAAGGAAGGAAAGAAGGTGGGAAG
Source organism: Semotilus atromaculatus (assembly GCA_031834385.1). Taxonomy (NCBI): domain Eukaryota; kingdom Metazoa; phylum Chordata; class Actinopteri; order Cypriniformes; family Leuciscidae; genus Semotilus; species Semotilus atromaculatus. The sequence goes on from JAULUF010000052.1 coordinate 565,245, forward strand.
GAAGGAAAGAAGGAGGGAAGGAAGGAAAGAAGGAAGGAAGGAAAGAAGGAAAGAAGGAGGGAAGGAAGGAAAGACGGAGGGAAGGAAGGAAGGAAAGCAGGAGGGAAGGAAGGAAGGAAAGAAGGAAAGAAGGAGGGAAGGAAGGAAAGGAAGGAAAGAAGGAAAGAAGGAGGGAAGGAAGGAAAGAAGGAGGGAAGGAAGGAAGGAAGGAAAGAAGGAAAGAAGGAGGGAAGGAAGGAAAGAAGGAGGGAAGGAAGGAAAGAAGGAAGGAAGGAAAGAAGGAAAGAAGGAGGGAAGGAAGGAAAGACGGAGGGAAGGAAGGAAGGAAAGCAGGAGGGAAGGAAGGAAGGAAAGAAGGAAAGAAGGAAGGAAGGAAAGAAGGAAAGAAGGAGGGAAGGAAGGAAAGAAGGAAGGAGGGAAAGAAGGAAAGAAGGAGGGAAGGAAGGAAAGAAGGAGGGAAGGAAGGAAGGAAGGAAAGAAGGAAGGAGGGAAAGAAGGAAAGAAGGAGGGAAGGAAGGAAAGAAGGAGGGAAGGAAGGAAGGAAGGAAAGAAGGAAGGAGGGAAAGAAGGAAAGAAGGAGGGAAGGAAGGAAGGAAAGAAGGAGGGAAGGAAGGAAGGAAAGAAGGAGGGAAGGAAGGAAGGAAAGAAGGAAGGAAGGAAAGGAAGGAAAGAAGGGAAGGAAGGAAAGAAGGAAAGAAGGAAGGAGGGAAAGAAGGAAAGAAGGAAGGAAAGAAGGAAGGAGGGAAAGAAGGAAAGAAGGAAGGAAAGAAGGAAGGAGGGAAAGAAGGAAAGAAGGAGGGAAGGAAGGAAAGAAGGCGGGAAGGAAGGAAAGAAGGAGGGAAGGAAGGAAAGAAGGAAGGAAGGAAAGAAGGAAAGAAGGAGGGAAGGAAGGAAAGAAGGAGGGAAGGAAGGAAAGAAGGAGGGAAGGAAGGAAGGAAAGAAAGAAGGAGGGAAGGAAGTATTGAAGGAAGGAAATAAGGAAGGAAGGAAAGAAGGAGGGAAGGAAGGAAAGAAGGAGGGAAGGAAGGAAAATAAGGAGGGAAGGAAGGAAAGAAGGAAAGAAGGAGGGAAGGAAGGAAAGAAGGAAGGAGGGAAAGAAGGAAAGAAGGAGGGAAGGAAGGAAAGAAGGAAGGAGGGAAAGAAGGAAAGAAGGAGGGAAGGAAGGAAAGAAGGCGGGAAGGAAGGAAAGAAAGAAGGAAGGAAAGAAGGAAAGAAGGAGGGAAGGAAGGAAAGAAGGAGGGAAGGAAGGAAAGAAGGAGGGAAGGAAGGAAGGAAAGAAAGAAGGAGGGAAGGAAGTATTGAAGGAAGGAAAGAAGGAGGGAAGGAAAGAAGGAGGGAAGGAAGGAAGGAAAGAAGGAGGGAAGGAAGGAAAAGAAGGAGGGAAGGAAGGAAAGAAGGAGGGAAGGAAGGAAAGAAGGAAGGAGGGAAAGAAGGAAAGAAGGAGGGAAGGAAGGAAAGAAGGAAGGAGGGAAAGAAGGAAAGAAGGAGGGAAGGAAGGAAAGAAGGCGGGAAGGAAGGAAAGAAAGAAGGAAGGAAAGAAGGAAAGAAGGAGGGAAGGAAGGAAAGAAGGAGGGAAGGAAGGAAAGAAGGAGGGAAGGAAGGAAGGAAAGAAAGAAGGAGGGAAGGAAGTATTGAAGGAAGGAAAGAAGGAGGGAAGGAAAGAAGGAAGGAAATAAGGAGGGAAGGAAGGAAAGAAGGAGGGAAGGAAGGAAGGAAAGAAGGAAGGAAGGAGGGAAGGAAGGAAAGGAAGGAAAGAAGGAGGGAAGGAAGGAACGAAAGAAGGAATGAAGGAGGGAAGGAAGGAAAGGAAGGAAAGAAGGAGGGAAGGAAGGAACGAAAGGAAGGAAAGAAGGAGGGAAGGAAGGAACGAAAGAAGGAAAGAAGGAGGGAAGGAAGGAACGAAAGAAGGAATGAAGGAGGGAAGGAAGGAAAGGAAGGAATGAAGGAAGGAACGAACGAACGAAAGAAGGAATCCATGGAATCTTTTCCATGGAAGAAATTAGTTTTTTTAAGACCTGTTCACTGAATGGTTCTTCTATGACATCACTGCGATGTCAAGGCCTACTTTCCCAAACTTTATGTTAAAGAGTGTAAAGTTCATAAGAGAATAAGCAACATCCAATTTCCACACGAAGCGTTTGCCTTCCAGTGCATCACAGTTTTAATGATTAACTCACGAATTTGACTCATTTGACTCTGAAGTTCAGCTCAATGATCACAGCACTAACATCTCTCAGGGAAAGATCATCCGTCAATCAGGGAATGTTCCTCACATAAAACTCACATGCACACACAGCACTTTTATGGGTTTTTGCATCCGTTTTATGTCTATCCTCTTGTGAACTAACTATATTTTACAAAGCGAGCATTACATTAATGAGGGTGAGTAAATGATGACAGCAATCTCCATAGTGGTGGAGCTCTGAAAGTATGAAACATCCAGGAAAAGACAGGCTGATTTTCTGAAAAGTGCATCCCAGTCAGGGTGCTCCTTTCCTGGGCACGAATCGAGCTCAAGCGACCCATGGAGGAATCGACTCTGGAGCCTAGCTTTAAAAATGACCCAAAAGTTGCAGTGGGTTCAAACTGTTCTTTTTAACTGTATTGACAGTCCCGCAGTTTTTGGAGCGACGTGTGTGAATAAATGATGAAAGAATTAAATGAAAATGAGTGCAGTATCATTTTGAATTGTCTCTTAAATTCCTGAAAAGTCAAATGCATCAGCTCACCCAAAGGGTTTCAATCTTAATGCATAATGTTAAAGGGATAGTTCACTTTGAAATACATTTTTGGTATGTTTTAGCTTACCTCAAGGGCATCCAAGATGTAGGTGTCTTTGTTTCCGCAGTAGTTTCAATTTGTATATTTTTAGGTCAAACCTTTCTTGTCTGTCAGTCATATAATGCAGGTCTATGGTCACCACCTCAAAGAGCATCACAGAGAAGTCCAAATTAAACAGGATTTAATGACTCGTAAATTTAAGTACACGTTGATGGCCTAAGACACGAAACGAGCGGTTTGTGTGAGAAAACGAACAGTTTTTACCTCTTGTAACCACAGCCACGAAGCGCCCGCGCCCTCACGTAAATGCGTCTTTATGACACGCATGGTGCATTGTCGTGTAATTGATACGCGAAAATGAGTTTTTACATGCATATGAGACGCAGTTTTTTGCGTGCATTTGATACGCAGTTCATTTGCGTGTAATACACACGCACCCCACACCACTAATCCTACCCAAGCGTATAATACACACGCACCCCACACACACCTAAACCTACCCTAACCAACCAATGCGTATCCTATGCACGTAAAAACTCAATTTAGCGTATAAATTACACGACAATACACATGCGTGCAATAAAGACGCATTTAGTGAGATCGGGTTGAAAAACGATATAAATACTGTTCGGTTTCTCACACAAACCGCTCGTTTCGTGTCTTAGGCCATCAATGTGTACTTACATGTACGATGCCCTTGAGGTAAGCTAAAACATACCAAAAATGTATTTCAAAGTGAACTATCCCTTTAAATAATGAGAACTAATTATAAAGTGTTACTAAGATTTTTTGCATCAGAAAATTTTTTTCTGGAAGTATGAAACATCCGGGAAAAGACAGGCTGATTTTCTGAAAAGTGCATCCCAGACACAGTGCTCCTTTCCTGGGCATTTTTGGTTTGAAAACCCCCTTCAACTCGGACCGAACTCAACAGATTCCTGTCTGACGGCTATATTTTCCAGCACAGCTGTTGTTTACTCTCCACCAGGACAGAGTTCATCTGATCTCACACACATTTAAACACGACACACACACGAGCTCCACCTCACCTCACTCCTGTTCTTCTGCTGGCGGGAACCCAACAGTGTTACTGCGACACTAATGCGGATAAATGAAGCGCAGGGAAGAGTATTTATGTTTGCTTTGACTGAGGATCAGTCTATTCTGTCTTCATAACACACTGCCCGAGGCAAACGGCTCCCAAAACCAACATCATAAAGCTAAATTGAACAAACATGTTTCATTAAACCTCTGATGGGAATTAACAGACTTTCCCTGGATGTAAAACTCTGCATTACGGATTCTCATTGGATAAAGATATAGGCCTAATAAACCTGATAAAATCTCCTGCCTTCCTGTAGTTGTAGAAGTTATTCTGTGAAGGATCATTAATTGCACTGAACCAACTCAAGCTAAATGAATAAAAATAGTTCTGATATTCCGTACTTGTGACATACAGTAGCCTATAACACATACATCTCACTTGAGCCAATCAGCTGAGCGTTAACTATACCATGTGACTAACCACAGGAAAATGTCACTACAACACCGTCTCTTCTGCTCACCAAGGCTGCATTTATGTGATCAAAAATACAGTAAAAACTGTGAAATATTATTACAATTTAAATATATTGTAAAGTGTAATTTATTCCTGTGACCAAAGCTGAATGGTCAGCATCATTACTCCAGTCTTCAGTGTCACATGATCCTTCAGAAATCAGGATAATATGATGATTTGATGATCAAGAAATATTTATGATTATTATCAATGTTGAAAACAGTTGTGCTGCTTCATATTTTTGTGGAAACAGAAAATGATTAATTGAATAGAAAGTTCAAAAGAACAGCATTTATTGAAATAATCTTTTGTAACATTATATATGTCATTTACAGTCACTTTGACATTAATATAACATGATAAAATGTCCTATCCTAAAATTTGAAAAGATTATCTTTTATAAACACCCAATTTATA
>JAULUF010000052.1:572500-632500 GCA_031834385.1 Semotilus atromaculatus
CATAGAAAACAGATGATTTACATTCTAATAATATTTCACTGTTTTACTGTATTTTGGATCAAATAAATGCAGTTTTGGTGAGCAGAAGAGACTCTTTCAAAAACATTTTAAACTTTTTAAATGGTAGTGTATGTCTTTATAGTGTTAGTGTTTCTAATGTCTTGAAATTTTGAAGGCACACTAAACATTATGGATCAGCACAAACGTTTATCCCGACTAAATCCATATTTAATGTTGCATGGGTTGAATTTTCTTTCTTTTGCATAGTGTTATTCTCGAGTTTGTCACGCAATCCTCCCTTTATTTGACTAACTTCTATCAAGTGATGTTTTAGACGTCAACAACAAAAGATATATAGGAAGCATTATCTCCTTTCCTTTCAAAAACACATTGCGATATTCCAAAGAAAAATACTTTAATCGAAATATGACCCTTTCCTTTTTCACGCCGACAACAGCAAGTCAGATAAATAACACTCTTTTCTACAATCCAAAGCATTTACAAGAAGGAAAACATTTTTTTTTTTTTTTTGAATATCCAGAAATGTCAGCACTTCACAGAAGAACTCTTTAAATCAAGAAGTCATTTGTGCCATTGAAGGTTAAAAATACAGTTCTGATTGAATGAGAACGTCTGTAATTGTAGTCAAGATGAACATGTACACTTATAAAGTTGAGTTTGAGAAAGAACGCCGAATATGTGTATCTGAATATATACGTGCTCTATTTAGATTATGAATCTGGAGAATAACAAGAGAAATCTCAGACAACTGACTCATATATTTCCATATTTAAACAGTCATTTTTGTCTGACAAACAAGTGCATTAACCACTAGACTGTTTCATTATAAAAATTAAAGGCCACAAGCAAAAAAAAAAAGAAAAAAAAAGGAGCATAATAATAAATTAAAATGGGCAGAACATTATGATTGCATGTCCTGGTCATTTGAATAATAGATAACAGAAAATGGGCTGGAAGTGAGGCAACAAGCACACCGCATTACACGTCTCTGGCCTCCATTATAGCTTAATAAAAGCATTTTTGAAGATTTGCCATAAAAGATCGGAAAAGTCAACCGAACAAAACCATTCCAGAACTTTCCCTGACCGTCAGACACATTTCCAGTGCATTACGCTTGCTCACATCATACCTTACGTCGCATTTTCATCAGAATATACAGTGTTTTTAAAGGATTGGTTCAAAAGGCACTTTTCACAGTCGGAAGCGTCTGGAAACACAATGACTGTATTCGCTTTCCCATCATGCACTTGTTATTCTGCATGACTGACATTTTTCAAAGGGCCGCATTTCCCTCATAGGCTATTAATTCATATTCAGAACTCTTTTAGTTCTATTAATGATGAGCGAATCCTCTCGGGACATTGGGAAGTGTGCACTCCACATGTGAACCGTTAGATCTCACTGGCTAATCAAACTCGAGAGCGGTGAGATTGTGAAGACGTAAAATATCATGCATAAAGATTTGCTTCAAATATTTACAAGGCAATCATGCACACGGCAGATTTGAATACCTGAGTGCCAGCGTTCACACACACACACACACACCTGATGCTTCTCACAAACTACTCCAGCAAAGCACAGGAGATGCTGGAAATGAGAAGTGTTTTCATTCAGGATCATGTTCTCCTTTTACTCTGTAACAACATTAATCATATCTCACCGTCACAACACTAATAAGCTGAATGGAAACGCCTCTCCAACAGCGGTGGCTTTGTGTTTGACATTTCAGGAGGAGGAAAAACAAATCATGAGGAGTGTCATTTTAGAGACGCTTTCAGAAACACACACTGATACTGTACATCATGTACACCGTGTTGAAGAAAAACAGATGAAAACACATTTTAAATCGCAGATCAGGTCCAAGATAGGATCTGAAGAGTATGAGATCACGTTAAAAAAACATCTTCATTTAAATGTTGGCATTTAGAATAGTTGTATTTCTAGGTGACAAATTAAATATGCACTACTTTTCAAAAGTTTGGGATCACTAAGATTTAAAAAAAAAAAGAAATTAATACTTTTATTCAACAAGGATGCATTCAATTGATCAACATACAGTAAAGACATTTATATTGTTACAGAAAATATGAATCAGCACAACTGTTTTCAACACTGATAATAATCATAAATGTTTCTTGAGCATCAAATCATCATGCTGAATGATGCTGAACATTCAGCTTTGATCATAGGAATAAAATACACTTTACTGTTTAAAATGCAATAATATTTAACTGTTTTTACTGTATTTTTAAACAAATAAATGCAGCCTTGGTGAGCAGAAGAGACTTATTTAAGAAAGCCTTTTGAACGATAGTGCAAGAAAACGAGATTCTTGTGATGTTTTCGTCTCCATTAAAGCTCAATCTCAAATCAAGTTTTTTTAATGCAAAAAAAAAAGACGCACCAAATACTGAGACATTCTCAAAGTCATGTCATTTTTTCTGCTGACAATATCTTATAATGAATCAAATAAAAACCATCAAAACAGAAGCATGTTCATATGATCTCAGACAAAAGCTCGTCTCTTCCATCAGAAAAAGCCTCATCAGAGATTTTGTCCTCGTGCCAAAGCATATAATATCCACTCAGAATAATTAGGCATATTCTCGACGTGTTTGTAATGCATATAATACCGCAGATGAAAAGCACAGTTCTTTGTAAAAAAAATGTCCCTTTGGCATCCAGTGAAATCTCTTCAAAGAGATCGTTCTAAAACGCTAAACTGAAACGTATGAATTTGTTTGTTGCATTAAACACAACCTGCTTCGCTTTGTGCGTCAGATCAGACTTGACAAACCAAGCAAATCTGCATTTCAAAGACTGGTTTGTTACACATCTAATTACACACAGGTAGAAACAGGGTCAAGAAACCATGGCAACACCTGCTGGAGGAAGAACACACCAACCTGGACTCAACATCAGGGGAGAGAGAGAGAGAGAGAGAGAGAGAGAGAGAGAGAGAATACACCTTTTATTCAGAAGCTGAACAGAAGAAATATGACATGGGCATCCCTAGTCAAAAAAGTCAGGATTCACAATGAAATTTCAATCAATCCTTAAAGGTCCCATATTGTCAAAACTGAAATTTCCTGTCATTTTTCATAATAACAGAGATCTAGGAGCTATGAAATTACCATGTACGTTTCAAAACAGTCGATCCACAGACACATGCACACAGCCTGCATAACGTAGCTGTGGATTCTCACGAGCTGTATAAATGTGACGTCAGAACTCAGTCCCCGCCTTCAGTCTCCACCCCCACCAATGGTGCGTCACTCAGAAAACAACAGGCCAATCAGAAGAGAGGCTCATGAATATTAAGTAGACAGGCCAACATCGACCTGTTCTTGGAAGAGCTCCTGAGAAAGGAGCTGTACAAATATATTGAGATGGTTTTTGGTACTTACATATTCTTAAGTACATTAAAACTTAAAATAAAACTTCAGAAAGTTGTACAATATGGGACCTTTAAATGAATCGTACAGGATAAACACTTTGCTGTTTTGATTCTTAATGCTTCTTGGATTTGATTGGATTTCTTGCTACTAGACAGCAGCGTTATTATAATGAACTAAACTATAGAAAAGCCTGGTGACACTTCACCTAAAGCCACTATAAAGTCATTTTAATGCATTAGTTTTAATGTATATTGTGTTACCACAGTTATGACAGATTATAAAACGTATTCATTCATTGTAACACCTTTAGAAAAGCACAACGCATTGGAACAAGGAATCATTTAATGCATTTTAACTTTGGTTACAATTATTTGTGAAAAGATATAATGGTTTATAATGTATTTATGAAGGCCCTAATAATACATGAAGGCTTTAAGTAAAGTGGTACCGAAAACATTTTCGACACTTCATATTATAAAATATATATAACTTCAGCTAGTTGCCAATGCAACATTTCATCTAGTTGAACTGTTATGATAGAGGTCCTACATGAGCATTTTATTCTGTTGGCATAATAATAATAATATTTCTATACTGTGTATTGCATCATAATAGTCCTTTTGGGAAATTCTTTTTGTTTTGTGTTCTATTGGAATAATGTAAAATAACAGACATTCCAACAGTAACAGAATAATATAACCAACATTCCAAATGGAATTCTATGCAAAAGGACTAGATAAAAAAATTTGTTTCTCTGTTCATTTAATCCTCAGTTTGGTTTTAAGTGTTGTCTAATGAAACACTACTAGAGGATAACCATACAACTCCAGCAACCGACAAGTTGGACATAAACTGTGTTTGAGCTGAACATGTTCTCCTATTACTCTGGAACAACATGATTCAGAAACACTAATCATATCCCACGATGCTCAGTCTGATGGGTAACGCCTGTCAGTTCAATGTCTCCAACAGCAGTGGCTTTCTGTCTGAAACCGAGATTATAAACCGAGCATGAGAGTCTCATTAGACCTTTCAGAACGAAACTCATGCAGGGACATTTTATCCTGTTGGGAATCATGATAGTCCTACCTGTTAGAATACTATCATAAAAGTATGATTGGTTCTAAATCATAACACAAATTTTACACACACACTCACACTATACTGTAAAACAGATCCTAGGGTCATTCGCTTCCCAATTGCAACACAAATTCCAGCAGAATCCTGTACACAAACCTTTTTGACTAGAGATGAACTGGGAATACAATCAATCAGGAAGGCCAAAAAAAAAAGAAAAAAAGTAGCCTACATGATGCATTCTATCACGTTTACCTTCTCACATGTTCTTTTTGCTCAGATGGTAACTTCTTTTTGTTTTGTGCCCTGCTGGAATACTGTAAGAAAATCAGGATCCTTTAGGACAGATTCCAAACTATGACAAAAATTCCAATGGGAATCCTGTACACACAAACCTTTGGGATTTTGATATGGGATGAACCGAGAATACAATCAGTCAGTCAGAAAGGTCAAAAACAAAAAAACAAATGTTGCACATAATCCTTTCAGCACGTTTACCTTGTCCTAGGTTTGTCCTGTAGTTTATGCACAACTGAGTGTCGGCTGTAACCTCTGACGAATAAAAAGTACATTAGGCAACTATAAATAAACGTGCCAATTCTAAGTTCAGCGTGATTGTCAGTGCAAAACGGTTCCTCGTGTATAGCTCTCCTCTGCTATTTGCTGCTCTCTTCCCCAGGGAATATGTCATCGTATGCAGGAGGCATCTCGCTGTGAAGCGGATAAGAAAACGGGTACGAGTGATTAAGCTCCGGATTGGTGGGCGAAAAGCCCGGTAACTCCATGCACGGGTGACCCCTGCTCTGCACCTCTCCGTCCGCCTCGTCCAACGCGTGAAACACCCCCAGGTTGATGTAGGACACCGGCTGAAACTCCGTTACCGTGAAGTCTCGCTCCTCGTTGAGGATAATGCGCGCGCTCCGACGCTGCGTCCTGCGTCTCCGGCGAAACCGCGCCGCGTGGTAACGCTTAATAATAATCAGGTTCATCAGCCCTAATAGGCACTCCAGAGTGTTAAGTACAGTGGAGACCACCAGACCCCGCTGGTACACCTTGAGCCCATCGCACGCCGGGTTTACATCCACAGAGTCCGCGCAATAGTGCGCGTATTTCCTCTCCACCAGGGACACCGTATCGCCATCCACCACCGCGCCCGAAAACGCAGTGAGAACCCCTAGAAGAAACACTAAAATCCCAAAGAGAAAGAAATTCGCACATCTGGGCTTCCCCCTGCAAAAGACCAGCGCAACTCCCATCAGAACCTGCCCGACAGCCACTAAAATGCCCGAGTAAAACGCGCCGGCCGCGGTGCCCAGATGGAAGTGCGCTCGCACCCTGGAGCCCAACGCGATGCATTTGAAACCCACGATCACCGCGCTCACGGCACACACGAAAAGCACACAGCTGGAGACGATAGTGCACAGTCCTTTGCCACTCAGCTTCATTATAATCCTCCTCTGCCTCCTTCATCCTCCTTTGTCCTCCTCGTCAGCTCCTCTGGAAGCGCTGTCGGTTGGTGACATGACTCGCCGGTGTTTGCGCTTCGCTTCTAGGATCTCCGACTCGCGCTTATTAATTATGGATATGCTCCTTCTGCGGTAACGGCCCCCTAAATCCAACCCAGAGGTGGTGGTCACCTTCATGACCCCGTCGCTCCATCCATCGAGACCCCGAAGGAGATGAAGCGCATCCCTCGCGTCTGATGCTGGAGAGAGAAGAGTCTCTCAGTCTCTCTCTCTCTCTCATGCAGCACTGAGACTGAACATGTGCTGGAGGCTGGAGATCAGGGGAAAGCGATCCGACCCCTACTGGTCTCACTTACCAACTACTGAATGTGTCACACATTGTTCTTCGTGTTGTCACGCTTATAAATTACAGTCTCAGTTTAAAAATAACAACAATAACAGCGTGTCGTCATCAGGCGCTCTAATTATATACAGGCAAACCAAAAATTATTCAAACACCAGATATAATTTGTGATTTTTTTACTAGTGGGTGCAGGACACTATAGTTCATTTATGTGAGTGAGGATAGCTAAATAAAGAGACAGTCTAACAGAAGGATGGACAAAACCAGTGACATTTTATTTATTTCATATTTTATTACCATTTTCTAAACTTTAGTGAATAAATTGTGATAATGTAATTAAACTGTGATAATGTGAGCAATGTTGAAGGTGTCTGAATAAATTTGGGTTTGACTGTATTGAAAATATAGGATTTTTTTTTCTTTTACATTTCAATTTCAATGTATTTACGTTAAATGCAACGCAAGTCGCTTTGGATATAAGTGTCTGCCAAATGTAACATTTCACTCAAATTGTTAAAAAATAATGTCAAATAAAAGCGTTTACAGGGTTTTGGTACACAAATGGTAGTTAATGCACAAATCAGAATCAAAATTTTAAAATGCATAAAAGAAAAGTGTATATTTTAAGTCAGTTTATGCTTAAAACAAGAGAAAAACATCTGGCAATGGGGCAGGAAAATAATCTTAATTAAAAGAGAAACAAGTTTTTTTTCTGACCCAATTGGCAGATATTTTTTAAACTCACTTCATTTCGACACATTTTCAGAAAACAAGTCCTGATATCTAAAGTTATTTTTCTTAAAAATGTTTAGATATTTGTACTGGAAAACAAGACAGAAATACTGAGGAAGAAACCCCTTTTTTTTTTTTTCAGTGATGATGGTTCAGCATCATAAAGTTTTTCTAAGTTTTAATCACTAGTTCACTAGCCCTACCGTGTGATGGGGAATATCACAACAGAAGTAGAACAATAATCAATAAAGTATTTAAAATAACGTAAGGTCATTAGAGCTGCATGCAAAATGGTGATAAAATAATCAGCAAAATGCTGTTTAAAACAGTTTGAGCCGTTTGAGCAATCCACACTGCAGTACATGTCTAATTGCTAACTTTGCAAATTATGAAATTGTCCACTTGATATGAAATGTCAACAAAAATCCAATCTTTTTCAGTATTCATTTTCATAAATCAGACAGTCTAGAGTGTTTTCATGTGGTTCAACAACATCTCTAATGCACCTATTTGCAAAACGGGAAGAAGTCGTCACAAAAGGCTGTTTTTTTTCATTGCAGGACCTTTTCCAGTGGTTGTGTGGATCTTCAGCGTCAGTCACCTCTAAAAGATAGTCTGATGTGCAGATGATTCATCTTTTACGGGCTCTTTAGAGCAGACGTGTCCCGCATGCGCAACCACATGCATCCTATTTTTGGGAGAGCCTTGTGTGTCACAGCAAGTGATGTTGAAAGGTGTTTGATGGTGGTGGATTTTCATCTGCACACACACACACACACACACACACACACACACACCCCAGAGACGGAGGTGCAGACGGAAAATTGACTCTTTGTCTCACAAATGAGCATATTGCACCAAATCCGCCTGAACACATTGAGCTCTGCTGCTTCTAGAGTCATGCTTTTACATCAGCAGACACACTGCTATCGGCATATGCCATCTCTCCACAAAGCCAAGAGTGAAATAAACATGTACAGTGCAGGAAAGTTTGGGTTTTACAGCGGTTTGTGCACTTTGCAACTTGTTAAAATTGTAATGATGCTTTTGGTAAATGAATGCAACACAGACAGTGCTGTAGCAAAACAGTTATTCTTGGTTGCAGAAATCCGTCTGGATACGTATTAAAGGGATCCTTTTTTAAAGTCTTGATGTTGTTTTGGGGCCTATTAGGTTTTCATGCTTGAATGTTCAAAAAACACCCTATTTTTTCACATATTTGACATTGTTGCAACTCCTTTCTTCCCAGTCTGTCAGTAACGCGTCCCCGTACACCATCATAACTCACTGGGAAACTATAGTGTGATACATCATTGATTAAAAGGCCATGGCATCTGAGGACTAGTTCTCATTTTTCTCAGTTATTTTGCTTGATTTCCAGATTCAATCATAGGCTCGTTCTTACGCACTAGAGCACTTCGCTTTAAATCTCTTGACAAACTAAAAGACGTGAATGATAATTGCATATAATTGAAATAAAAGATATAGATTGTACTGAATTGCTAGGATTTATCTTGAGCGAAATAATTACCTGTAATGCCAGTCCTTTTGCCATAAATTACAACCTTGGCATGTCATAAAACAAGAAACTATATTTCACAGCTCGAGATGCTGTTTGCAAATGTCCCGTCCCTTACCATAACCACCAGTTTAATATTATTACATAAAGATATATTTTACACAGTCTTGATATTGTTTCAGGCTCTACTAGAACAGGTTTTCCTGCTGTAATGTTGATTATTTTCCTCATATTCTCCATTGTTGCGGCTCCTCTCTTCCCAGTCTGTCAGTAACGCTCTGTTTACTTCCTGTCTCTATGAAGCCCCTCCTTCTGAAAAGCACACTGTGCTCTGATTGGTCGGCTGGATCAGTGTGTTGTGATTGGTCGAGCGCTTCGAGTGTGTTTGGGAAATGTCCCGCCCCTTACCATAACCACCAGTTTAACACACTACTAACTAACTCAACCAGGCCCCGCCCCTTTATTCTGCGCATTAATTATTATAATGAGGAATATTGTGACGTGTTCGTTCCCGGAAGAAACTCAAGACTACAATGGAGGCGTTTCAGGAGTTCAGAAACACTGACACTGATATAGAAAAGAACATGGAAAAAAGCACAATATCTCCTCTTTAAAGAAAAAAATGGTATTGATAGTCAGAGATAAAAGTTCATACGAAGTGACGTGAAGTTGAGAAATGAACTCTGTTAATTTCAGGACTGGCTGATTCCCTGAAGCCCCCTGCCGAGGCGAGGGCTGTTTCTCCGTTCCCTGGAGAAACCAGTTTATCAAGCCAATACATACACATTAAAACAGTGCAAATTATGTCCAAAAGCTCCAATCTGAACCATAGAACCGAACAATTATCTCAGTAATGCTGGTAATCACCGCAATTAAATGCTGTTCATGGGTGAGTGGCGTTGTCATGATTTCTGCACCTCATGCCGAGACAAAACCCCACATTCAAGACCATGAAGGATCATGAAAACGCTCCCGGTGCAATTCCCAAGACTCTGCATGTTGATGTTCTTTTAAACTAAAAAGAAAACAGACGGTTTTATAGCAACTGCTCTGGAATGTTTCGTACACTTATACTGTAACGTGATGTTTTTCTGACTAGAGCAGAATATTCAACAGAAATTGGTTGGATTTTGAAAAGTCAGACCTGAATACGAGTTCACGTTGGATTATTGCCATTGCAATAGTACTTTATTTTTTTCGGATGTTTTTCAAAATATCTTTCTTCAGTGTTTCACTGGGTGAGTTAGTTAGTAGTGTGTTAAACTGGTGGTTATGGTAAGGGGCGGGACATTTCACAAACACACTCGAAGCGCTCGACCAATCACAACACACTGATCCAGCCGACCAATCAGAGCACAGTGTGCTTTTCAGAAGGAGGGGCTTCATAGAGACAGGAAGTAAACAGAGCGTTACTGACTGGGAAGAGAGGAGCCGCAACAGTGGAGAATATGAGGAAAATAATCAACATTACAGCAGGAAAACCTGTTCTAGTAGAGCCTGAAACAACATCAAGACTCTGTAAAACTTTCCTGCAGCGTTTCTCAACATTAGAATCAAATTTACATATAATATTAGGTGAATATTTGGACTGCTTTTTCATCAGTACCTTATTTCATTAAAAAAGAGAGTGAGATGCACATTTTCACAGAGATGCAAATATATATGCAAAAGAGGGAGAAGAGACATGAAAAGTGTCCAAACACTGAAAATATTTCCCTTATTTTTCATTTAATCTGAAAAAAAAAAAAACTCCCAAGTGGCATTTATATTAACTCCAATATTTAGCCAGTATTTAATATTGAACATAATGAAACATGCAGTAATTAGAAGTTGCCTTTTCATATACAATATCTGAACAATTTGTGGGATATTTGAATAGCTATTTTTGGGGAGCACTTAACATCTGTGTAACACACACATTAGAAAATGATCAATATTCAAGCATGAAAAACTGTTCTAGTAGACATCAATACTTTGCAAAAGTCTTTCAGAGAGTTATTTTGTGAAAGATTAGGAATAAACTTACTAGCGTCTTATTATTTTGCACATTGAAATGATGGACATGGCTCGCTTCTTACACTACCATCCCATCCGAGGAAAGCTTCAAAGGGCTAAAAGTTAAGAACAGGGTTGTGTGTAGAGTACACTTCAAACTGTGAGCAATATCAAAAAAATATCTTTCTATTTCTTAGATTCAGTAAGAATATTTTTCCCTTCCCTTTTGGCCTAAACAACAGAGAAACCTAAACACGTTTACTTAAATGTCCTAATTGAACTATAAATCCTATTCTTGGTTTAATCCAAGCCCTGTCTGTGAAACTAGGCCATTGTTTACTAAACCTCATGTCATTTTATACTATGAATTTCTATATTTTGTGCAACATAAAATAACTAATTTTTAAGAATTGTACGGTTGCATTGCACTGCGCTCTTCCCCATGCGATTACAATGAAAGTGCACTGAGGCTTTCAGGCTTCAAAACAACTGCACAAACACACCATATTACTAAGTCATCTGAAGTCAACAGGGTTGCGTAAAAAACAGACAGAAATTTTAGGAATGCACAATTTATATCGGCCACCAAATCGGTATCGGCCGATATATATATTCACTTTTAATGTTATAGTTATCGACCCGATAAGAAAACTTGGCGGATATCGTAAAGCCGATAATTAATGTATTATTTCCTTCAGCTGAGACACTTCAGATGCGCACTGTTCGCCATGATGGTTTTAAATTGCTTGAAATATGATTTAAATCCCTTAAAAAGGAAAAAATACAGTTAAGCGCAACATGTGCATTGCAAGTCTGTCAAATAGGCTACGTAAAAGTATAACGAGAACATTATAATTGTGTGTTTGGGACATGGCTTTTAATGGTGAGACTTTTCTTTTTGTAATCAGGCTCTCAAAAATGATATAAAAATTTGGATTTAGATTTATCGGCCAAAATATCGGTTATCGGCTTTCAACTAAAGAATTATCGGTATCGGCCAAAATGTTCATTTCAGGACTCAAGTTCAAGCCACTGATACAATGACCCGGTCACAGCAGCCAGTGCCTCAATGGATCAAAAGTTTGTTTTTCACACCAAGCTATTATACAACTTGATACGATTTGGAATAGAACAGATGAGACATTTGCAAACTATTTTTATCATATCTGAATGGTGCTTTTTGTGTCAATTTTAAGCTGGAACACGTCAGTACCCATTTATTATAATTGCATGGGTAAGAGTGAACAGAACAATTCAAGTGTGCACTTCTCTTCTCCGGCACAGACGCTCATTGGCACATGGCAGAACCGGCAGATCTAAGGAATCCCAGGAGAAACAAACAGGAAGCCGGAGACACAGAAGTGCCAAATAACGAAACAACAACAGCGATCTCACTATCCAAAATCAGGATGAACTGGAACAGGACTCAAACTGGATACATGCCTTAAAAGCAGAGTTCAATGAAAAAGACTACAGTGTCGGGTGGCATGATGAGCACAGATGTTTTAGACATATTTAGGGTATGAAATGTTTGCTAACACAAAAGTCTGCAGCAATGTTTCCAGAGCACTGCTATGTGGCTGTTAAAATCATCAAAGTGTTTTTACATTATATTTAATGATATAGCAGATGCTTCCTCCAAATGAGGATCATCGAAAGCAGTTTATCACATAAAGAGCCAAAAATACTCACTGCACCGTAATTGCAACTTTCTAGCATGTTTTGATTTTGATTGGTTGCAACCCAGCAAAAAAGTTCTAAAAATTATATTTCTGAATGTTCTCGGGAACGGAACGTTAAGGGAACGTTCCATTTCATAATTTTGCCAACATAATGGGATTTTTACTTTTGAATATTCTGAAACAAGTATCATTTAAAAAAAAAACGTTAGGCAAAAGTTTCAGGTAAAACCATAGCATGATTTTTTTGTCAACATTATTAAAGACCAGATCACAACAAACGTTACTGGCAGAATGTTTGTTCATAACTTTGGGAGAACCTTTCCACAACGTTTGGTAAAGTTTGAAGAACGTTCACCGGTAGATGCTGGTCAGTTTCATTGTAAAGTAACAAAAACTCTGAATTTGGAGATTCTTTCATGTCTAGATGAATCACAAACATGCCAAACTTTAATACTGTATGGTCGGGGTCTGTTTGAATCACTTACCCGAAGCATGAGCAATGTTTTACTTTAGGAGCAAATACTCCAATTAATAGACCTAATCTTGTCTTGTTTCTTACCATGTCTCATCCAAAGCAATTATGTGCAGTTTATTAACAAATTCACTCTGAAAAGGAGCAGCAAAGACTCATTCCCTCCTTGACGCACTCATTGGATCTGACAGCGACAAGTCAACCAGAAGGTCAAGCCACAACGAAGGTAGAATGTTTTTTATATTGATTAACTGTTTGGACTAATTATATTACAGTGAATCGTGACAGAAATCACGCAGGAGGAGGAGAAGAGACAACTCGACTCTCATTTAAACACGAATCAGAGATATTATATTCTGAATGCAAGACTTCAGCTCTCTCCAGGGTACATGTTATGTGCCACTAGCAGTAACAAACAGAATATCAAAAATAATTACTGTTTTCAAACCCTCAGACAAACAAGAACCAGACAAATCCTCCCACCCAAAGTCAGGCCTTTGTTTGAGCCGATGTTTGAGCCAATGTTGGGCCACTCAAGGACATTTAAACTCAATTTGAGGAGACTAGTGGCACAGGTATTTCAATGAAAATACAAACGTATAGTTAGTTTGGCTTCTCAATATGGTCTATAATTTTAAATGACAGTGTGAAGGAAGGAGAAAAGAACTCACCACCACAGTCTTCAAAATATAGGCCCAAGTATTATATAATCTGATGTCAAAGAAAACTTTTTAAAGTATTTCTTCAGACTATCATGGACAGGTGCAAAGATTTAAAAACCAAGACACTGATCGGAAGAAGTAAGAACTTTTTAAAAACACAAAACCATCTCAAGAACCATTTTCACAACCAAAGTGGTGAACTTTAAATCCATACAAAAATTAAAATGACTCACCCTTGTGTTGTTCCAAACCTGTATGACCTTCTTTCTTCTGCGGAGCACAAAAGAAGACATCTTGAAGAGTGTTGGGAATCAAACATCTGCACCCATTGACTTCCATTCTTTAACATACCGTCATAAGAAGAGACATTTTAAGCAAGTTATTTTCTATTTCTTCAGAAAGGCATCATGGTTGCACATTGGTGGCATTAAAGGTGCAGTATGTAACTTTTTCACTCTACTAAAGCATATAAATACCATGATATGTTTGTATATATTGAGGAAACATGCCAAGTTCACGTACTCGTTTCTCTGAAAAACACTCCTACATCCAGTCATTTTACTTTGAAATGTGTGTTTCCAGGCTGGAATGTTTGTTATTGTTCTGGTCTGTGTATACACGTTGCCAATTTTCATGGTCCATTGTTCCTATCGCATGTCTCAAACTGGCGTCTGTGTGAGCCGTGTCGAGTCTGAGGCGGCGGGGCGGGAGAAACCACGATCCCTGATATTTTGAATTCGACTGCAGTACCTATTTTGACCACTAGTTGTCATTATTACACACTGCACCTTTAACTTCCAATGTATGGAAGTGGAAAACCATCTTGCACTGGCGCATTACATATTTTTAAACTAAAACACTGATCTAAAGAACATATCCTACAATGCAACATCAAGAACTTTTTAATGTCCAAACCCATAAAACCATCCAAGGATCCCATACGGATCCTATAAAGGGCTGGTCCATCCAAAAATTGCGTTTGTTCCAAATCTGTATGACTTTCTTTTTTGTTCTTTGCAACACAGACGACATTTTTGGAGCATTGACTTCCATTGCATGGACAAAAACATTTCTCAAAACATCTTCCACAAAAGACATACAGTTCTGAAAAGACAACAGGGCGAGTAAAAGACAGTATTTTTATTTTAAGGTGCAAGTATAGCACTCACAAACATGTTTTACATATGAGTTTTCATGTGTTTCACGTGATCTCATTGGTTTCAAATGGGAATTTTTTATGTTTCAGATGTGATCTCATCTGTTTCAAATATGATCTTGATTCACATGGGAATCGTATATTTGTTTCACGTGTTATCTCATGGGTTTCACATGGACATTTTACATGTTTAATATGTGAGTTTACATACGTTTCACGTGTTATCTCATATGTTTCACATGGAAATTGTACATGTTTCTCATGTGATCTTGTATTTCAAGTGCAAACCACATTTCACATGGGATCTTCCTATTTCACATGTGCTTTTAGCATGTTTTAAAATTTTTTGCAGATGTTAAATTCGTGTGGTTTGTCTGTGAGGGCTTCACAGATCCATCCTTAAACACATATTCATGTCACACCAACAACTAGTGGCCTCACGTCCTCTCATTTCAAACTAACTTTCATCTCCATCAGCAGGGCTTTATACTCTATTAGTATTCTTTCCCTGAGCTGAACAACAGATAAAGGTTTACCTGCCCACCAACAGCTGCATCTGATGCTTCAGATCTCATTCATGCACACACAGACATGGCTTTATGATGAAGCAACTTTTACACCAGTGTCGCTTAGCAACCATAATCTCCATTAAGTATCAAAGTTTAGTGTGAGGATGACAAAGAAAAAACTGTGCAGTTGCTTGGTTTGCTTAGCACAAATATTTCATGGGGAGAAAAAAAAAGATTTATGAAGCCTCGGAGTGTGTGAGGCATCAGGGCAGGTGATGAGCTGTGTGACCTCTGGCGTCGATGTGTGTGTGTTTGTGTGTGTGTGTGTGTGTGTGTGTGTGTCGGGATTCAGGTCTCGGCACAGGCTGCAATTAATAATGGATGGATGTTATTTACACACGGAAACGCACAAGGCATTTCCCCCAGACCTCCTCTGATGAGTTTCTGCCTCATTTAGGATCATGTTCCTGCCGTTCCTCGCGGGAACTCTTTAAAGCTGGCTGAGATATGTCTCACTTCTCTCGTTCTCCATTCAGATGATCTCTGTTCTGCTGCAGTCTATTGCTGGATGGAAAGGTTTTGGGTTTCACTTTATTCTGATGCTCCCTTTTACTCATTCTGTTGACTATAAGTAACGTTGCACGTGCATGTGAACTAACTCTCATTAGAGTATTAGTAGATTGGTAGAGTATTAGTATAGTATTAGTAGATTAGCAGAGTATTCGTAGATTGGTAGAGTATTTGTAGAGTGTTATTAGAGTATTAGTATATTAGTAGAGTATTAGTAGATTAGTAGAGTATTAGTAGAGTGTTATTAGAGTATTAGTATATTAGTAAAGTATTAGTAGAGTATTAGTAGTATTAGTATATTAGTAGAGTATTAGTAGATTAGTAGAGTATTCGTAGATTAGTAGAGTATTAGTATATTAGTAGAGTATTAGTAGATTCGTAGAGTATTCGTAGAGTATTAGTATATTAGTAGAGTATTAGATTAGTAGAGTATTTGTAGATTAGTAGAGATTAGTAGATTAGTAGAGTATTCGTAGATTAGTAGAGTATTAGTATAATATTAGTATATTAGTAGAGTATTAGTATAGTATTAGTATAGTATTAGTAGACTGGTATGGTTAGGGTTAGAATAAGTTGACATGTAATTGCAAAGTTACTTATAATCAGTATTGTCTATTGGAGGAACATCACAATAAAGAGTTAGCAGATATTAATCAGAAAGTCTACTAATACTCGAATGAGAGTAAGTTGACATGTAGTTGCAAAGTTACTTATAATCAACAGAACGTTCAAAAGGGACCATCAAAATAAAGTGTTACCAGGTTATGAAACAGACCATGAAATCCAGCTGAACATGTTGTCACCTCACACAAATGACTAAAATCCTGTCAATGCGTACTTGCAAATTGAGGATTTACAGTTTGGGCTTGGTATTAGAACCACTGGGGGCTGAAGAGACACAATTAATGTGGATTTGCCCCTGCGGTCCCGTGTCAGCTTCTCATAAAGGCTGTGTGGGATTTATAGGGTGATATATTTGATCTCATTCCATCCAGCTTTGTTCAAACAAGGTTTTCGTCTGCTGTACTGGATGCGTTTATCAGAAACTGACAAAGACTGGAGTAGTTGAGAAGCTACTTCGTTACAATGTATTTTTTTCTGTGCTTAACGGGTTAGCCATTAAAAATTAATGAATGGCATTAACTATTCATTCTCATGTTGTTGTTCCAAACCTGTACGACTTTCGTTCATCTTTGGAACACAAATAAAGATTTCACAGAGGTGGGTAGAGTATCCAAAAACTGTACTCAAGTAAAAGTACAAGTACTTATAGAAATATTTACTCAAAGTAAAAGTAAAAGTAATAATCTTAATAGTTACTTGAGTAAGAGTAAAAAAGTATCCAATGAAAAAACTACTCAAGTAGTTAGTTACTAGTTACTTTGGATCACATAGGCCTATATATATATAAAACATGATATTATTTAGATATTTTTCATTTAAATGACTATTATTATCATAATTAGATAAGCTATCTTTGCAACAAAAACAGAAGAGACAAGCATTATTTCTGTAAATGTAGCTATATAATATACATATATATATATATATATATATCTGTAGCCCGAAAACCATTGTCTGTCCTTTGGTTTGTATAATAGTATAGTAACTTATACAACTACATTTGAATTATTAGACAATGTCGGAATAAAGTGACTCTGTGGATGTTTGCATTCATAGGCATGTAAAGGGAACCATTGACACAGATTAGAAAGAGTTAAACTCTTCACATGTGCTCGCAGTCATGGCATGCCCGCTACTGAACATCTGAACACAACAACGATCAAATGCACGGAATCTTCTTCTGTTTGTTCTTCAAAATGTATTTAAATGTATATTTCTGAAACCATATTTAAACTGGTTAACTGTGTCTAAGGCAGGCAAAGGCATTCGTTTTCAAGTCGAGTTCGTACGCCCCTGTGCAATACACACACGCATTGTGTGTGTACACACATTCAATGATATTCAATGAGACAATGATATCTTATTTAATGTATAAATTAATGTATATGTCCAAAAAAGGGTAATGTCATACTTTGTAGTAGTGCTATCGTGGCGTAATAATCTGTTTGGTTGTAAAATTACCTGAATGAAATGAAATCGAATGTATCGTCCTGTGGAATCATTCATTAACAGACAGCTTACGAAGTAACATACTAAGATGTTTAACATAATAAAGATCTTCATCGCTGGTAAAAAATATGATGCATTTGCAGATTTACTTTCTAGACTACTGTAGGTCCACGGCAACTTCATCAAACGCTCCTGGTGTTCTTAAATCTTCCTGTTACGACACCGAGTCGAGTGTGAATTGAAAGCGATTCAGTGCGTGCAGGAAACTGAACGGATCATTCAAACTGATTCGCGAACCGATTTAGACAGATCTGCCCAACTTGTTTGATGACGTCTTTGAACAGAATCGACTCAAAAGAGTGATTCATTTGCGAATTGAGCATCGCTCATGCCCAGAAAAAAGATAGAGCGCGCGCTTAGAATGAACTACGCTTTTAACAACACGTTTTACATTAAAATAAAGTAACGAGAGGAACGTCGCCCAACGTAACAAAGTAAAAGTACCGTTTTTTCATTAGAAATGTACTCGAGTTAAAGTAAAAGTACCCACAATTAAATCTACTCTTAAAAGTACAATTTTTCCAAAAAAAAAATACTCAAGTAGGCTAAATGTAACGAAGTAAATGTACTTCGTTACTACCCACCTCTGAGATTTCATCAAAAAGATCTGCGATTTCTGTCCCTCCATTGACAGTCAACGCAACTCCCACTTTGCCACTTCAAAAAGTTCAAAAAGAGATCGTAAAACTAATCCATATGAATTGAATGGTTTAGTCAGACATTTTCTGAAGACACTTGATCGCTTTATATGATGAACTGATTTAATTTAGGCTTTTATTCACATATAACAGGCTTGACACAAGTTAACAAACTTCTTGCTGAAACTCAAACATGCTGAAGGAACAAGAAACGAATAAGCTTGATTAATTGAAAAGAGTGTGATCAAAGCCCTGAAAAAGAAAATAAAACAGAATAGGAAAAGTGAAGTAAAGCGAGTGGAAATCTCCCAGTAACCCACTGCTGTTAATAGCTACTGCCGTCACTTGCCTCTGACATCTCGTCACACACCAAAAATCATCCATCCGCGTCTAAACTTCATTTCGTCCAAGTTTGCCTGAGTGAGTTTTCAGTAAAGTTCACAGTGGAGTTATCTTTCCACAAGCTCCCGGCGTGGGCTCGTCCTGCTCTGTATTCTGCAGATCTCTCGCCGTGATTCGGGATGCATTGTTTTCTTCTTGCACACAGTCGATGTCCGGATTCTGTCTGCATCTGGAAATGAGATACAATCCTCTTTTCTCACACTATAGTGCATCTCAATTACACACTCACTTGGAAAAGAAGAGCTAACTTGACTGCTCTTTTCCTTTCACAAAGATTTGCAGTGAAATGTTTTCCAGTATTGGAAATTGACCTTGATTCAATGCAGCATTTAATGAAACCACACAAAACTAAAAGCACAAACATATCAAACCAAAGACTAAACTGAACTTAACTCAAATACATATAAAACAAATTGCCTACTACCCTACATTTAATAAACTAATCTTCATATTTAAAGGATTAGTTCACTTTAAAAAAAACTTTTGCTGATAATGTACTCACCCCCATGTCATCCAAGATGTCCATGTCTGTCTTTCTTCAGTCGAAAAGAAATGAAGGTTTTTGATGAAAACATTCCAGGATTTTTCTCCATATAATGGACTCCAACCGTTTCAAGGTCCAAATGACAGTTTCAGTGCAGCTTCAAATGACTTTAAACGACAGGGTCTTAGCGAAACGATCGGTCATTAAAAAAAAAAATATATATAGTTTAAGTTTTATAAGCACAAATGCTCGCCTTGCTCTGTTCTGTGATGCGCGTTCGTGACTCTCCTGTTCGAACTCGTTCATCAAAATGAACAAATCTTTTTTCGAGTCATTTCGTTCATTTTGATGAACGAGTTCGAACAGGAGAGTCACGAACGCGCATCACAGAACAGAGCAAGGCGAGCATTTGTGCTTTTAAAACTTAAACTTAAATTTATTTATTTTTGAAATGACCGATCGTTTCGCTAGATAAGACCCTTATTCATCGTCTGGTGTCGTTTAAAGCCCTTTGAAGCTGCACTGAAACTGTCATTTGGACCTTGAAACGGTTGGAGTCCATTATATGGAGAAAAATCCTGGAATCTTTTCATCAAAAACCTTCATTTCTTTTCGACTGAAGAAAGAAAGACATGATGGACATCTTGGATGACATGGGGGTGAGTAAATTATCAGCAAAAGTTTTTTTTACAAGTGAACTAATGCTTTAATAAACTAATCTTCAACCAATTTCCTTCATATAAACACTTTTTTGCTATAACGTTACTGGTTGAAACGTCTTCACATCCTGATAGCAATAAATAAAATAAGTGGTCTTAAAGTGGGATTTCAAAGCTAGCTTGCTATTGCTAGTCACTCTGAAATTGCCTACCTTACCTTTAAAAGCTTTAAGGTTAAACTTTAAGAGAAAACAGAGATTTGCACTCAAAAGTAGTCCAACCCCAAATTTAAACACTAACAAGATTAAATTTAAGATATTCAACTTCAATCAAACTTTCAATTAATTAGCAATTGCAAATGGCTAAGCAAACCATGGTGGTACCATGTTTTTTTTACATGGTAATACTATAGTTTGCTTTCAAGTACCTTGCAGTAGCATCCGCTAAAACGTTTTTATAAGGTGCTATAGGCTATAGACAAAATTTGAACTGTTTACTAGAAATGTTTTTTTTTTTTTTTTTTAAAGATGCAATTCCCATTAGATAATAGAATTCTGCAGGAATTATGTAATTTTTATGTAAAAATGTATCACTTTCACAGCATCGCTGTGCTCTTGCAAACTCTTCACATTCAAACTTTAAGGGAAAATGTTTTGAAATAAACCCTGAAAGAGTTGTTGAAGCTTAATGGTGGTGATGTTGAAGTCACGTGACCGTGGTGTAGTTCATTTATAGCCTACGTTTATCTCATCTTGGATTTAGGCTTCAAAAATTCATACGTTTTGTTCAGTTGTGAAGATTATCATGATGAACAAAATGTGTAGAAATTTTCTGCAATAATTCAAAAGCCAGTGGAAAAATCCTATTGGGGTTTTGTCGAGGGATTTCCAAAAAAGCGTCATCATTGAGTTGTGCTGATTAAATACTGTAATGCTACAGAGAGAAGGTCTCGTTGGCAGGAGCTCTTCAGTAAACACTTCAGATCCCACAACAGGGCTCTCCGTCAGACGAGTGCCCTTCAACGAGGATCATTACACTGGTGTACTGTAGGGAAGATGTCCTCGTCTGACCCGCTCTCTGATGAAGTCAGGGTTGGGAAGAGTAAATACAGCATGTGTTTAGTAACAAAAAAAGACTCGTAGCAAATTATAGCTTTAGTTAATGAAGTAGAAATACCCTTCACTGGAAGCCATAAAGGACAGGCTTTCTCGTAGTGTCCTAACAGCAAAGCTAAAGCTGCCTTTTACCACAATGATTTTACATTACGTTCTTAGTAAGCTGCCTTTTTATATTGTATTAACTGTCTTTGTTGTATAATTTTTTTTATGTTAATTGTCTTTGTTATGTAATTTTAACTTTGTCATGTACTCTTAATTGTGGAGGACTACAGATGGAAATGAGCATAGTGCTAAATCTGGTGCAGCCATCTTTTTAATGTAACTGCACATTGTCCTGAGAGATATATAAAAATGCTAGTCTTAAAAAAAAAAAGTTAAAAAAAAGTGTTAAACCTTTTAAAAATGATGTTTTAGAATGATTAGGATTTTCTGTGATCTTGAAATCAAAACCAAAATCAAAAAAAAAAAGATATTTTACATGCATAATAATAAGTAGGCTTTACAATCAGTCATGTAAATGCTGTAAGGAAGGTTTGGAGGCCGTCACTGGAAATGAATGATTCTTGGTAAAAACATGACTTAAGGTCTGTGCAACTTGAACACCTTTATGAATCGTTCATTTATTGGACAACGGGAATGATACGCCTGGTTTCTTTGTGCATGTACACTGCTTAATCATGTGATTTAACTGAACTTAAACCTTTCAGTGTTTCCTTGATAAAACCAGTTCACGGCTAAGGTTAAAGTTGTCGGCTTATTAAACATAACCAGCGTTAGACACTCAAGCGCACCGTTAAAAAGTTTGCGGTCAGTAAGGTATTAAAATGTTTTTAAAAAGACTTTTGATAATAATAATAATAATAATGTTTTTTTTCCCAGGTTTTTTGCAGCATAGAAAGTCCAAAAGAACAGCATTTATTTGAAATAGAAATCTTTTAACATTTACATTATACAATGTTACTGACACCAAACTTTTGCACGGTCGCGTACATTCTAAAGTATATATTTTTAGTGTAGTGTTAGAGATGTATTAAATTAATTTTCCAAAAGCTTAGGCTATGTTATGTTGTCTGTATCTGTTAAAAAATATTTAAATCTGTCCATAAATCAAACACTACAGGCAAACATGAAAACAGTCTTCTTGTTACAAAACACTTTCGGATCCTCATTTCAACCAGGAAATGCAGAAATGCAAGACAAAAAAAAAGAATTAAGTCATTCAGCTTTCGCATTAATCATTATTATTTCTGAACATAAAAAAATGCATGTACAGTGAGTCTGAGCAGAGTTTGGTAACACAGACCAGAAGACGCTTTGGCAAGAGAAGCTTCTGACTACACCCGAAGCATGTCAGTTAGGAATTTGCTTTGATAAATGACACTTTTGACCTCTGAAAAGATAAATGCTAGTCTAAAACATGAGAATGAATTGCTGCCAAACTCCCGTTGTTCACTTCATTCACTGCAAGCTGAGTGTATACATCTCACTGAGAGCGTTTAAGCTTATGGCTACTTGGAGTTTAACGCCATTCTGACTTGCAAGCATTGCTGTTAAAGCCTGGCTGTGCACACACACACACACACACACACACACACACACACACACACACACACACACACACACACACACACACACACACACAGATAAAGAGTCCATCATGTCTCAGAGTTTCTTCCATGTGTCCAGGTGTGTGTTTCTCCTCAGGGGTCGATGGGCTCACCGTCGAGATGCTGGGACGAGGGAGGAGGCGGAGCTAAAGAGGAGGAGGCGGAGTCACCCGAGCCATACGTGTTCTGGAGAGATCGGGACACGTAATCCCAGTATTCCCTTCGAATGGTGTCCTTCTCCTCGGCCAGGAACTTACAAAGCTAAAACACACAAACAAAATCAAGGCTCTTTATCATCGACGGAGACCGTAGAGATGCATCAGGACACTAGGGCTGTCAAATTAAATTTTTTAATATTCTTCTTCTTCAAAAAAAAGCAAATTTGAATGCAAAAACCATCAGGACACTAGGGCTGTCAAATAAAAATGTTAATATTCTTCTAATAAAAACAAAAAAACGACTTTGAATTTTTGTTGTCTCAAGAATCGCGCGAGACATAATGACGCAGTGTGTTTTCGTTAGCTTATCCAATACAGCGCGGTGCGCATGCTTAGTTCATTTGAGAAATGGCGGGAAAAGCCGTCATGCTGACGAAAACCCTCTCAGCTGGAGGCAAAAATCGTGCAATGACACACTTGACCAAACCTGCACATCGGTCAGATCTGAGTGTGTGTTTATCAGCGGAAAACATGTCAACAGAAAGAGCTCAGCACTCGCTCAGATCAAGCGGAGCGTCTGGTGTTCGTGACGAACAATATGTAGATGTAGTGAGTAGAATTGGAGTGTTTCTGAATGGCAGTTTGCTGTTTTGTGTTCATGTAGTTCGTTACATTGACGAGTCGTGTTTTCTCAGGTTACTGGTGCACTTACAGTTTTATGCACTATTGTAACCTAACTTTCCTTGCATGCACATTAAGGAAATACTATTTTATTTAAGAACTATTGTTTAGAAACAAAGTTAATGCTCTTTAAAAAGTGAATGTCGTTTAATTTCAATAAAACATGCAATGCTTGATTTGGTTTATATCTGCTTATTGCGCTCGCTTGCTCCCTCTTGTGGGCATAGGAGACAATACAATGCTTTTTAAAAAATATTGCCTTTAGAATTCAAATATAATTCGAATTTGGCTAATATTTAAATCAAGTCACCTTTATTTATATAGTGCTTTTTACAATACAGATTGTTTCAAAGCAGCTTTGCAGAGATAACATGAAAATAATGCAACAGCATTTGTTGAAAATAGCGGCACAGCTTAAGTAAGCTCAGTGATGTTCAAGAAGACGTCTGACGAGAAGATTCAAGACAAATGGGTTTTAAACTCCAAGACCTTGCGTGAACACTGTACATATTTCAAACGGTGTAAAACAACAGGGGAGTAAAGTCTAAATGCAGCTCTGACATTTTCCCACGTAACGAGCGTCTGCGTGCGAGAACCGACGGCTCCCTCTGAGCAGCAGTAAAAGCCAGTTCAGACTTTATGAAAGGAAATCTGCTGGTTATGCTCATCAATATTCTGCACTTCACAGTCTCACGGAAAGGTCAGCGGTCTGAGTTCTCAAGCTCGACCTGATGAGGAATTCTCTAGAAACATGAGCAGAATTCTTTCTAGAACCTTCCAAGAATTGTGAAGCTTCCACTATAGAACGCCTCAGAACCATTTTAGAATTATTCTGAGGACTCCACCATAGAAAGCATCACAAATATTATATAACTAAGTGATGGTTCCATAGAAGAACCCCTTATTCCCATTCTAGAACTGTTATGAGGGTTCTACTGTAGAAACAATCACAAATATTCTATAACAATGTGAGGGTTCCACTATTGAACACCTCAGAACTATTTTAGATCTATTCTGAGGGTTCCACTATAGACAGCATAACAAATATTCTATAACTGTGTGATGGTTCCACAGAAGACCCCTCATAACCATGTAAGACCTGTTGTGAGGGTTCTACTGCAGAAACCATCACAAATATTTTAGAACAGTGTGAGGTTTCCACAGCAGAAACCATAAAAAATATTTTAGAACTATTGTAAAAGTTCCACTGTAGAAACCATCACAAATATTCTAGAACCATGTGAGGGTGTAACTATAGAACCCCTCAGAACCGTTTTAAAACTATTATGAGGGTTCCACTGTAGAAACCATCACAATCGTTCTAGAACAGTGTGACGTTTCCACATTAGAACCCCTGAGAACTTCTACTACTGTAGAAACCATCAAAAATATTCTATAACAATGTGAGGGTTCAACTATAGAACCCCTCAGAACCATTCTAGAACTGTTCTGAGAGTTCCACTGTAGAAACATCACAAACATTCTAGAACTGTGTGAGGGTTCCACAAAAGAACCATTCTAGAACTATGTGAGGGTTCCACAAAAGAACCATTCTAGAACTATGTGAGGGTTCCACAAAAGAACCATTCTAGAACTAAGTGAGGGTTCCACAAAAGAACAATTCTAGAACAGTTTAAAGGTTACATAAAATAATTGTTTAGAACTTTTCTAGAACTATGTGAGGGTTCCACAAAATAACCATTCTAGAACTATGTTACCCCTTTTCCACCGAGGCAGAGCTGGTGCTGGTTCGGAGCCAGAGCCCAGTTTCAAATCGGTTCTTTGGTTTTCGACCACCAAAGCAGCAGCTCCGAACCAGTAAAAGTGGTTCTTTAGTAGCACCAAATCATTGCTGGTCTAGAAGTAAGAACCGCTTACGTCAGCGGCTGGGGGCGGGGTTACCGTGGCCAACAAGACGAACAGAAACTTGTGACCGCCATTTTTGAATTAGCAGCTAATCGAGCTAATAGCAGCTTGATTGTAATCTCCATTTATGCAAGTTACGGCGAGCTGCACGAACAGGTTGTATTCGCCGTGTTTGGATGCCGATGTACGTTAGGTTCGCAAAGCCATGAGCATCAATAGTAACGCAACGGCCGCCATTGTTGATAGAAGGCTTGTTCGAGATGCATCGGAGCGGCGCGGACCGATCGGAGCTGCGGGAGTGTGTGGAGAGCGTACGACTCCTTGTGCTTTTGGGTCGCTTTTGCAGTTCTTTGATGTCATGTGCCAATCGGTCTGCGAGAAGCCAATGCATCTCGAACAAGCCTGGTGTGTTTGTGTTTGGCACTGCCGCGCTAGCGTTGCTGGGCAACATGAGATGTATACAGTGACGTAAGACCTGGCTCTGTGGGGCTCTCTGGCCTGTGGAAAGGCAAACTGGTTCTTTGAAAGCTTGTCAGTCGAACCAACTCCGAACTGGCTCTAGCACTAGCTCTGAACTAGCACCTGGTTCTTGCTGGTGGAAAAGGGGTATGTGAGGGTTCCACAAAAGAACCATTCTAGAACTAAGTGAGGGTTCCACAAAAGAACCAGTCTAGAACTAATACCCCTTTTCCACCAAGGCAGAGCTGGTGCTGGTTCGGAGCCAGAGCTTAGTTTCAATTCGGTTCTTTGTTTTTCCACACGCAAAGCACCAGCTCCGAACCAGGAAAAGTGGTTCTTAAGTAGCACCAAATCATTGCTGGTCTAGAACAGAGCGAAGTAAGAACCGCTTGCGTCAGGGGCTGGGGGCGGGGTTACCGTGAAACTTGTGACCGCCATTTTTAAATAGCAGCTAGTCGAGCTAATAGCAGCTTGATTATAATATCCGTCTATGTAAGTTACAGCGAGCTGCACGAACGCGTTGGATTCCGATGTATTTTTGCAAACCCATGAGCATCCATAGTAACGCAACGTCCGTTATTGTTGATGGCTTGTTCGAGATGCATCGGAGCGGCACGGACCGATCGGAGCTGCGGGAGTGTTTGGAGATCATACGACTCCTTGTGCTTTTGGATCGCTTTCGCAGTGCTTCGATGTCGTGCGGCGATCAATCTGCGAGAAGCCGATGCATCTCGAACAAGCCTGGCGTGTTTGGCGCTACCGCACTTGCGTTGCTGGGCAACATGAGAAGTATGGAGTGACGTAAGATCTGGCTCTGTTGTGGCTCTCTAGCCGGTGGAAAGGCAAACCGGTTCTTAGTAAGCTCGTCAGTCGAACCAACTCCGAACCAGCTCTGGCTCTGGCTCTGAACCAGCACCCGGTTCTTGTTGGTGGAAAAGGGGTATAAGTGAGGGTTCCACAAAAGAACCAGTCTAGAACTAAGTGAGGGTTCCACAAAAGAACCATTCTAGAACTAAGTGAGGGTTCCACAAAAGAACCAGTCTAGAACTAAGTGAGGGTTCCACAAAAGAACCAGTCTAGAACTAAGTGATGGTTCCACAAAAGAACCAGTCTAGAACTAAGTGAGGGTTCCACAAAAGAACAATTCTAGAACTAAGTGAGGGTTCCACAAAAGAACCATTCTAGAACTATGTGAGGGTTCCACAAAAGAACAATTCTAGAACTATGTGAGGGTTCCACAAAAGAACAATTCTAGAACTGTGTGAGGGTTCCACAAAAGAACCATTCTAGAACTGTGTGAGGGTTCCACAAAAGAACAATTCTAGAACTAAGTGAGGGTTCCACAAAAGAAGCATTCTAGAACTATGTGAGGGTTCCACAAAAGAAGCATTCTAGAACTATGTGAGGGTTCCACAAAAGAAGCATTCTAGAACTATGTGAGGGTTCCACAAAAGAACCATTCTAGAACTGTGTGAGGGTTCCACAAAAGAAGAATTCTAGAACTAAGTGAGGGTTCCACAAAAGAAGCATTCTAGAACTATGTGAGGGTTCCACAAAAGAAGCATTCTAGAA
Organism: Semotilus atromaculatus; assembly: GCA_031834385.1. NCBI lineage: Eukaryota > Metazoa > Chordata > Actinopteri > Cypriniformes > Leuciscidae > Semotilus > Semotilus atromaculatus. The sequence continues at coordinate 599,880 of JAULUF010000052.1, forward strand.
CTATGTGAGGGTTCCACAAAAGAAGCATTCTAGAACTATGTGAGGGTTCCACAAAAGAAGCATTCTAGAACTATGTGAGGGTTCCACAAAAGAAGCATTCTAGAACGATGTGAGGGTTCCACAAAAGAAGCATTCTAGAACAATGTGAGGGTTCCACAAAAGAAGCATTCTAGAACGATGTGAGGGTTCCACAAAAGAACAATTCTAGAACTAAGTGAGGGTTCCACAAAAGAAGCATTCTAGAACTATGTGAGGGTTCCACAAAAGAAGCATTCTAGAACGATGTGAGGGTTCCACAAAAGAACCATTCTAGAACTGTGTGAGGGTTCCACAAAAGAACCATTCTAGAACTGTGTGAGGGTTCCACAAAAGAAGCATTCTAGAACTAAGTGAGGGTTCCACAAAAGAAGCATTCTAGAACTAAGTGAGGGTTCCACAAAAGAAGCATTCTAGAACTAAGTGAGGGTTCCACAAAAGAAGCATTCTAGAACTATGTGAGGGTTCCACAAAAGAAGCATTCTAGAACTGTGTGAGGGTTCCACAAAAGAAGCATTCTAAAAAGAACTGGTTCGGAACTGGTGCTGGTTAAAAGTTGGTTCGGAGTTGGTTCAACTTGCGAACCTTCTCAGAACCTGTTTGTTTTTCCACTGACTAGAGCGCCCAGCGAACGACGTTACGTCACTGTGTACGTCGCCATACGTCTTAGCTTGAAACGCTTGCAAGTACATTACTTTGGGGTTATCTCTAACTCGTGTACAAAGAAGGCTTTAAAAACAATTGAAATATGTAAGTCTTTTAATATTTTCCTTTGATATTTAATGTTTTCTGATTAGTTATGTACCCCTGTCTTGTCTTTTTCCCCCCCGTTTATTTGTTCTTTGTGACTGTTTTCTTCTTTGCTTACATAATGTTTTCAATAAAAAAATTAATTAAAAAACTAGAAACGCTTGCGCCAACTTCAAGCATAACAATTACAATGCTGGACTACATCGTGTTTCTGCAAATGTTTGTCCTGGCTTTGCGATCCTATATTGTGGTCAGAAAAGATATTTTGAACACATCTAAACCCGCCCTCAGCCCCCGACGTAAGCATGACGTGGTAAAAGAACGGTTCTAGTCCAGCAAAGAGTTGGTGCCGCTTTGGAACCAGTTTTCCTGGCCGAGAACCGGTTCTTTGGCTGTCGAAACACAAAGAACTGGTTCGCGCGCAGGCACCAGCTCCGAACCGGCTCTCAAAATACTTCGGTGGAAAAGGGGCTACATAGTTCTAGAAAGGTTCTAAACTATTTAACTTTTAACTGTTCTAGAATGGTTCTTTTGTGGAACCCTCACTTAGTTCTAGAATTGTTCTTTTGTGGAACCCTCACTTAGTTCTAGACTGGTTCTTTTGTGGAACCCTCACTTAGTTCTAGACTGGTTCTTTTGTGGAACCCTCACTTAGTTCTAGACTGGTTCTTTTGTGGAACCCTCACTTAGTTCTAGAATGGTTCTTTTGTGGAACCCTCACTTAGTTCTAGAATTGTTCTTTTGTGGAACCCTCACTTAGTTCTAGACTGGTTCTTTTGTGGAACCCTCACTTAGTTCTAGACTGGTTCTTTTGTAGAACCCTCACTTAGTTCTAGACTGGTTCTTTTGTGGAACCCTCACTTAGTTCTAGAATGGTTCTTTTGTAGAACCCTCACTTAGTTCTAGAATGGTTCTTTTGTAGAACCCTCACTTAGTTCTAGACTGGTTCTTTTGTGGAACCCTCACTTGTGAGACAGTTCCATACTACAAGCTCTCAAACCATGTGTTCAAATGTCCAATTCTTTAGAATCATGAAAAATCTTTTCTACATCCACTACAACTGAGCACTTTATGATAGATTCTGTTCTGATCCAATCTAGAACTGAGTGTTCCAAAATAAAATCGGTTCTAGAATCACCTGAGGACTCAAAGAATGCAGTTCTAGAACTATGCAATTCACTGAATAAAAGTTAAATTTTTGTGTCTCTGCACAGAAGAACTACACATTTCATATTCGTGGATATTTTTCCTCTGAACGCTTTCAGATTCCTCATCTCATATGCGTGTGAGGGTGACGGAAGCTGAAAGGTTGAACCAGTTTTTTTTTCTTTTTTTTTCACACACGCACACATGCACATGGCCTCAATTTCAAAACAGAAAATCAGTTTCAACTCCATCATGATCATCATTGTGGCTCAGGATGAGAAACGCACAGAAAAGAAATCTCATTAACCTCAACATAGACGCAACATCCGCACGTTTGCAGAGGAAAACACAAGGACTGTCACAGAGAAATACTCAAGAGACGAATAATACTTTGTGTTTTGATTTTCCTTCCCTCACGGTGCAGACAAGCTCTTTGTTGTACGGAGACAGCCATGTAATGTTTTATATGCATTTATTTTGATATGAAACCATAGATCAATAATATATGAACATCTATTAAAGTTGTGTTGAGTTAATATTTAAAGACAAGTGCTTTCAGCTAAAAACAGAATTTCAAAAGTCTCTAGTAATTACCCAAATCACTGGACGTGGATTATGTCTATTGTTTTGTACGAACCGCCAAACTGTGAAATATTCATCAGACTCTATAAAATATAGATATCTGTGAGTGAATCTGAACGCTACAAGAGATGAAATATAATTACTACACCAACGGATAAAACCACGTATTCTTTATGAAAACGCTTTACATGTTACATGGGCTAATTAATATTAATATTTATGAAGAAAAACTCAGCATTTGATAGTTTAGGAGCGATTTATGATGTATAACACTGAGTTCATCAGTTCTTAAAGTTATGTTGCACAACGGTTTTACAACAGCAGTTTTGCATCAATTACACGCTTTGATGATTATTCAAATGATTTAAAACAATAAATATGGTGCCATTTACTCACGAAAATGGAAACTTCACAGCAAGCACGTTTAAATGCACAGTAATATTGCTTATATTCTGAAAATGCATGCGTGAAGTAAATGCATTTAATGGCATATGACTGTATACAAGAGAGTAGCATGGAGAAAAATAGCATTTTTGATTACTTGTCTACTGGTATATTCAAAACCTATGAAGATTATTTTATTTAAATAAATGTTTAATAACAGGGTTTGTACAGACACTGTAAAAAGAAATTCCAGGACTTTTCAAGCACTTCTTTTTTGGTTTTCAAGGACTACAATCAGAGATCGCACTTATCAAACAATGTCTTTAACTCAAATTACAGATATAAGATATCCAAAATACAACATTTATAATAATATATTAAATACAACATTTATAATGGCTATTATTATTCAAAAATAATATTTTATATTATAATGTTGGCGTATTTTGTATCGAGAAAGGTCTGAAGGGGGTTTATCAGACGGGCTGCAGTGTTAATTTTGCATGAAAAGATTGTATTTGTGCTTTTTCAAAAAAAAAAAAAAAAAAATCATATATATTGTATTTAAATAAGTCACGCACTTTTAAAGTACTTTGTAAATATCGGTATGGCTGTTTTCAAGTGTTTTCCAGGACTTAAATGTCAAAAAGTCAAGTACTTTAAAGGAACACTCCACTTTTTTTGTTTTACCGTTTTTGAATCCATTCAGCCGATCTCTGGGTCTGGCGGCGGTAGCACTTTTAGCATAGCTTAGCATAGATCATTGAATCAGATTAGACCGTTCGCATCTCTCTCAAAAAAATGACCAAAGAATTTCGATATTTTTACTTTCCGTCGGTCTTAGTTCACGATGTAACTACAGAAGAGTCAAGTTTTAAATAGGAAAAATATCGTATTGTACCCTGTAATAAGGATCTGAATGGTAAAATGGTCCTTGTTGTCTGTATGTGTGAAGTCCCAGCTCACCTCCAAGGCCTTGTTGAGTGTCTCTCGCTGGTCATGGCTGGAGTTGTTGGTCTCCAGAGCGTCTTCGTAGAGGTCGATCAGGAAGGCCGTGAGATATGGAGAACTGCACGAGTCCTGAAGCTCGGTCACTTGCTCCAGAAGTCCAGGATACGAGGACAAACCACCGTCCTGTAGGATCCTGAGTCACAGAAATCACACATACATACGACATGATCTACACGTATACGTTTTGTCTGTTTGTTTTATTCTTTATATATACTCAAGATGCTAATCCTTTGGCAACATTGTGATACACAGTCATGCTAATAAAGCTCATTTGAAATTGAAAATTGAAACACTGTACACATCTAAATAAATATGCAATGTTTAAAACTGCAATAGTGATGCATGCTCTTGCAAACACTGGATCTATAAATGATCCACGGTATGTTTTTGTCCATTATTATAAACATTGATTCAGGCTCTTCAGTGCAAACTGTGTTAGTCTTCTTCTGTTACTGGTGAGCATCTGCCATCTGCTGGTATATGTTTGAAATGTACTGTATGTTTGAAAGTGAAATCAGATCTTAGATGTTTATATCTGTTAGCAGCTCTCACCCTTTTAAATAGTTCCAAGCGCTCTCGTTGTGAGGTGCTTTCTTTATTTGTTTCAGTGTGTACCTAGAGAGAGAGAGAGAGAGAGAGAGAGAGAGAGAGAGAGAGAGAGAGAGAGCTTAATAATACGTTATTAAATCATTTAAAAACTATTAATAAACATACACTTTACTCAAGCACATTTCTTTATAATTACCATACATTTTCAAATTCCTCTGTATTCTTCATTGTTTTATAAAATATGAGAGAGAGGGGCATTGCATGGGTAATTGGTCATTTTTACTGGCCAGTAACAAATAATAGTCTTTAAATGGGAATTCAAAAAAAAAAAAATTTGTTTTAAAAGCAGGCAGAATGAAAAAAACATTCACACATTGCAGTATTTGTTTGGAGAGAGTAACCACACTTGTGTTCTTCAAACAAGCAGCTTCAAGTTATTCATGTGAGCAGCGACACTAATGATCCATTTATATGATATAAATCTTTGTTAATGTTCATGAAAGGCATAATAGCGCGTTATGACGGTATGTAGTAAAAAATATACATAGATTTCCTTTTAAAACAAGGACAAATAAGTTTGAACTTCACATTATTGTAATCTTTTAGATGCATCAGGTTATTGAATAATCACTCTTAAATCTGCTTAAAGAAAAACATGAATCAAAACAAAAATTAGTGACCATTGGAAGTTTTACACAATTTAAGTTATCAGACAAGCAGCTTTAAGGGATTCATGCGAGCGGCGCAACGACTCTGATCCGTTTCATGATATACATTTTTGCATCGTAAAAAATGTCCTCATCTGTAGTGGTCAAAACGGACTGCACACACACAAGCAGTGTGCAGATGATAGTGTGTGTGCAGAGTAAATCACGCTACATTACTGCTGTTCTCGACAATGTACCTTTGTAAAAGTTATAGCATTAAGAAGAACAAATAAAGACACAGGCTGTGCATAGAGATCACTTTAAGACTCAAACTCCCTTCGATACAAAAACATACCTTGCATGAGTTCTTGTTTTTAATGTGGATAACACGAGTAAGAACGACCGATTATCCACACGATTTTACAGAACAGATCAACAAACAAAAAAGGGTAACATTAAGTCATGTACATTTTAAACAGTATTGTTTGTTCTATTTCGCAGTAAGAGTTTCAATGAAAGCCACAGCAGAACTTCTGTGGATCTGCAAGCAACATACATTTAGTGAAAGAATCTGTGGCTTTGAATCTGCGAATCAGGAGAGCAACCCAATTATCCGTCAGTAATGGGATTGACGGCTCAGTTGGACTGAAAAGCCTTCATGTAAACACTTTAATCGATCCGATTGAAAGGGGGGTTTATTCCTTTTCTAATCTCATCGAGAGAACATCTAAACACTTGATCGGATTGAAAACCGAAACTGAAAGGACTGCGCATGCGCAACGACGTAGAAATACCGTAAAGACGTGTGACACGCTGAACGAGCGGTTCTTCTGTTGAATAGAGTGTCATATAAATGAGTGTCCCGTAATTCTATAATTCTCCTTTCACTGTGAACTGGAGCAGGACAACATCCCACCAGTCCTTGTTTCAGATTTATCCACTGACGACTGGGTTTGGCCATTTTTACTACTTGATCAATATAAGCAGCGGAGCGGTATATTAGTGCATTGTGCGCATGTCAAAATATTAGGGCTGTCAAATGATTAATCGCGATTAATCGCATCCAAAATAAAAGTTTGTGTTTACATAATAAATGTGTGTGTACTGTGTATAATTATTTTATATATATAAATACATACACATGCTTGTATATATTTAAGAAATATTTGCATGTATATACTATATATAGATTTATATATAATTTATATTATATATAAATATAAATATTTTATATATAAATAACACATTTTTCTTAAATATATAAATGCACGTGTGTGTACTTATATATATATATAAAATAATTATACACAGTACACACACATTTATTATGTAAACACAAACTTTTATTTTGGATGCGATTAATCGCGATTAATCATTTGACAGCCCTACAAAATATATATTCCCGATTTGAAGCTTGTGACGTATAAACGCGCACATCAACCCGATCACGCTTAGCGTTCATGTTTCATCAATCCGAGTGAATTCAGTCCGACTGAAATAAAAGTTGTGCGTGTAAACGTAGCCAATGATTCAATGACTCGTTCATAAATACAGTCAGCCACTTGATTCGTTACTGAATGAACATATGAATGACTCGATGACTCGCTCATTAAGACAGTGACTTGCCGCCATCTACAGTTGGCTTTCGTTTAATATTTAAAAGCATCACTTCATCATTTAATATTTCTCTATTGAACAAATTTTAAAACATTATTTATGCTATTGTCACTGCCACGTGTGAACAGCATAAAACTGTGTAAATACATTTAAATGCAGCATGTGCCACTGCAGTGCAAAGATGGCTTATGTTGATTTCATTTGATTGAAGTTACTGATTTAAATTTAATCTATTGCTTTATTTATTGTATTAATAATAATTAAATTAATGGAATTTTGACCCAAAACATGACATACATTGAATAGGGTAAGAAACTCAATAATAACGTTATAATACATGTTTAATGACAATGTTTCTACTTGTTTGTTTGTTTGTTTTTAAATATAAACATTTAAATGATGGATTTATTCAAACATACATTAAATATCTTCCAACATACCTTCTGATGTTCACTCATGTTTATTTTGTGCTGTAACTAGTAGTAAAGTGGAAGAGATGATGGTTCACGTGCCGCTTTGCTTGATCTGAGGCACATTAAAGAGCCACAAAACGCTATTTATTGTTTGAATTTCGTAAAACAACTGAGCTAAGAAGTAACAAAGCACATTTTAAAGCTTTACACATTTAAAACAAGCTTATTGTGATTTACCGGATGGATGCGCTACAAAATTGTTCATTCATCAACTTAGACTGAAAGATTCATTCTTAGGGATTTAAGAATCGATATCGGTTGTCGATTAAAGAATCGATTAAAATAGAGCCATCAATATTTTTAACCCAGCCCTAATATGTAGTGAAGAAATGTACAGATTTCCTTTTGAACTAAGGACAAAATCAGTTTAAACATTTCATTATTGCAATTTTTTTCAGATAAATCACAAGTTGGTGAATAATCACTCTCAAAACTTTGAAAGCCTGAGAAACAAAACAAAAATGAATGGTGATCATTGGTATTGTTGCGCAAGAGTTTTATCTTTGAGCATAAAGGCTCTGGTCTGGTTTTGTCGGTGGATAAGACTCACTGCACTTCTCTGTCGAGGATGGCAGGGTCGGTGTATCCACTGGTGTGACTGATGACGAAGTGTCTCTGATTCCAGGCCGAGTTATTCCTCACGTCCTCCTCTAACAGATCCTCCACATACTCCAGCTCTCCATCCCACAGCTTATACTCCTGAGACACACAGACTCAGACCATGAACATGCATAGTGTTGTCAAAAGCACCGGTGGCGCTTTGAGCGCTGTTGAGCAGAATCATAAACACCTCTGATTGGCCATTGTGTTCACGAGCTCATCGGATCTGTCTGTGATTGGCTACAATGATCAGCGCATTTAAAAAACGTGAGGGAGCTTTTGAATACGCTGATAGATGGCTGCTTTCAAACGCTGGCGTGTGTATCTGTGCAAGCGCTCGCTGAAGAGCTTCATTGATGTATATTTACAATACCGTGACTCCTCAAATAAAAGGGGCCTTTATTTACCTGAACTGCAGAAGGTAACAGGCTTTTATTTGATTATATTAGAGACAGGCCTTTATTTAAAAAAAAAAAATGTAAATCAAATTTCCGTCTGGGTTTCATGCTCCTCAAGACAAGTTCGTTTTCAATAAAGTTGTTGAAAAGTCCGTTACACTATAGCAGCAGATACCCGTGTTAAATCTATTGGCTGTACATTACGATGAACTTGAATGCACATTAGAGGCTGTTGTGCGTTTTGTCAGATCGGAAAGCTATCTGATTTAGATCGCAAAACGGATATAAATCTTCAATTCCCGCGCTATATGCAGATTTAATGGAGTTCACGTCACCGAAAGCAACAGAGCTGCATTTGATTGATCAGCTAATTTCAAAATCAAAGGCCGCAATAAGAGAGATGCAACAGCCCTGGTAAAAACATTTCATTTCTTTACATTTAATGATGAGGATTGTGTTGTCTGCGACTTTCACTTTGATTTGCAATAGTTCACACGTTGGCTTTATGAATAGATGCTCAGCTGCCGTGATGCGGGTTGCAGTCGCGTCGTCACATCTGTCTATAACATTACATATAACACGCTCTCACACGTTTATTTTTTAGCGTTTTTGGAAGGAGTAAAATTGATATGTGCTTTCAACAACCAGATGCATTTACACTTGCCCAGTTTCATCTGGAACGCGTCTCAGATCTCCTCCTGAAGAAGTGGTTTGAGCAATCAGATTCAAATCGTCTCGAATGCGCTTCGGATCGCATTTATACCTGGTCTTTTCACGATCAGATAGCTATACGATCACAGAAAACGCATGAAGTGGCCAGGTGTAACATATCTTCAATGAAAGGCACTTAGGAGATTATCCACACTAATTTTCCCCTTGCCTTTATTTGTCCTCGTTGACCACGCACCCGGCCACTATCAGAGGCCCGGCGTTTATTTGAATACCGGTTTTTATTTGAGGGATTACGGTATGTTTTTGAAGCGCTGGTCATTGTAGCCAATCACAGACATATCCGATGAGCTCGTGAACACAATAAAAACACTCAAAGCGGCACATTTTTAAAATGTCAGTATCGACTTGCAAAAGGTCCACAAGCCGGGATTCGAACTCGGGTCGCCCGAAGCGCAACAGCGCTATATGTCTGCGCGCTGACCACGAGGCTATCTGTGTCAACACTACATGCATGCAGATCAGCGAACAGTTTACACGCCACACGAGGCCGTGAATCTGTACCTGGATGACCCACTGTCTGTGTTGCCACGCGTGGTAGTTCTTCGCATCTTGACTGAGAATTTCTGCTACAAACTGCAGCTCATCCGATGTGTCGTTCAGCCACTCCACCACCATCCGCCTGTGATGCCTGCACACATTTTTTAATAAATAATAATCATTTCAGCTCCTCTCTTCCCAGTCTGTCAGTAACGCTCTGTTTACTTCCTGTCTCTATGAAGCCCCTCCTTCTGAAAAGCACACTGTGCTCTGATTGGTCGGCTGGATCAGTGTGCTGTGATTGGTCGAGCGCTTCGAGTGTGTTTGGGAAATGTCCCGCCCCTTACCATAACCACCAGTTTAACACACTACTAACTAACTCAACCAGGCCCCGCCCCTTTATTCTGCGTATGAATTATTATAATGAGGAATATTTGTGACGTGTTCGTTCCTGGAAGAAACTCAAGACTACAATGGAGGCGTTTCAGGAGTTCAGAAACAATTTTCATGCTCAAACCGCAACATTACACACTAAAGAAAGAAAGATCTGTAAAAAAATAAAAACTCAGTGTGCTAGCTAGCATGCATGACAGATTTTGCAAATTGCAAAACCAATGAAAAAAAACAGCAAAAATGTAACATTAGTCATACTTAAAATTATTAGTGGTGTTTGCCGAGGAAAGCATCACTATTTGCCGAACTTCCCGTGAACCTGCGGGCTGAGGTGGACTCACCAAACCTGGTAGTTCTTGGGCTGATCTTCTATGATGGCCGTGATGTACTTCATCTCTTCTCTCAGGTCTTTATCGAGAGCCCGCAGTAAAACTCTTCTGTAGTGCCTACACACATCAACAAACACTCTTTAACGCACGACTACAAGTGTCTTGAACTTGCTAAAAGCAAGCGGGGAACTTGCTGATGTTTAAATCTGCAACACAGTTATATACAGATAATAAACACTTTTATTGAGCAAGAATTAAACTGATTAAAAGAGAGAGTAAAAGACATTTACATATTCCAAATAAATGCTGTTTGTTTGAACTTTCTATTCATCAAAGAATCCTGAAAAATTAAATGCATGACGGTTTCCACACAATTATGAAGCAGCATAACTTTTTTCAACTTTGATAATAATCATAAATGTTTCTTGAGCATCAAATCATCATATTCTCCTGATTTCTGAAGGATCATGTGACACTGAAGACTGGAGTAATGATGCTGAAAATTCAGCTTTGATCAAAGGAATAAATTACACTTTACTGTATATTCACATAGAAAACAGATGATTTTAAATGCAATAATATTTCACTGTTTTTACTGTATTTTTTTATCAAATAAATGCAGCCTTGGTGAGCAGAAGAGACATTTTTGTACGGTATTGTATCAGGTTTGCCCTTTAAAGTGCACTGGGCTGTAACATATCTCACAGATGTATATGTTAATTTAAACATGAGTCGTCTCACCACACTGTGTAGTTGGCGGCGTTGAGCTCGATGGCTTCAGCGGTCAGTTCAAACGCTCGGTCACTTTTCTCATCGTTCTTCAGGAGCGCTCTGAACATGTCAAACACGTCTGTGACTGCAGATGACAAGACAAAACATTTCATGTGCCTTAAAAATGTTTTGGCAAGAAGTTTTAGGATTTATTAGGTCTGAAATCTATAATGAATGTGTGTTGTATTGGAAGGATGTGGTCCTAGGCTTTGTTGATTTTGACAATTCTAAAAAAGGTCATTACCGGTATGTAATTAATCTGATCTTATTACTAGCAAAATTCCATACTCATAAATCTAAATGCTAAACCTCTCTTTCTTATATTTGTGAAAGAACTTGAAAAATACCTCTTTTCAATTAAGTTGTCTGAGAACAAAAAAGCCTTAAAAACATTATCTGTTTGTAATTCTTTTCCTTTTTTCAGTGTCATGTAATTCTCTTAACTCATTAATGTTTATTTTATATTATCCCCCTACTGTTTTATTTTTGTTTTTAATTTTTTTCTGTTTTCTGTTACTAGTTGTGTATTGTTTTAAGCATTAATAAATAAAAAATAATAAATAAAAAAATTCCTCCGGAATGGACAAAAATAAAATAAAATAAAAAATGTCATGTGCCTTAAAGTCCCCCTGTGGTGAAAATCCATCTTTTAATGTTGTTTATATGTCTGTGGTGTTTTTAATATGCTTAAACCATGTGTAAGTTCATAAGTCGACAGCATTGCTGAGTATTTCCTCCTTAAAACTGCAGTGAACCAAAGACAGTCTCAAAAACACGGTGTGAAATTGCTGGTGTTTCTGACGTCACAAACGACTTTGTAACCAATCAGATCTGTCTGGGATTGTCTGGCGTCACTGATTAAAAGGCACTTACATTTCTCTGAATAAGCAATCTTCACCACAGGGTTTGGGCCATCATCTTGAGGAACCGGTTCCAGATCGGCCCACTCTTTTCGGTCCCTAAAAGAACAAAACAAGCATTCCTGGTTATCTTGAATGAGAATAAGTTACTCTCGCAGCATCTTCTCTGATGATGTGGGCGGGGCAACCTGTCACTCACATGAGATCAGCCAATAGCAAACCACAACCATCCAATCAAATCCACACAGACAAAATCAAGCCCCGCCCACATTTGTTCTTGTTCCAGAAGCCAGAAAAGATGAGCACAACTTATTTTTCATGTCACTTCAAGGCTCTTTTAGTTCTATTCAGAATCAGACAGAAATAAAGAGAAGTGACAGAGAACATCAGAAAACAGCTATGGTGGTCAGAGTGTCAATAGAATTAATCAATCAATAAAGAAATCGGTTCATTTGAATCTCTTCATTCTCACAAACTTTTATTCAGTTCATTTGAATCCCTCAGAAAAATGGGTAAAGAACACTGAAAGATTCAGCATCGAACAAACTTCTTTAGGCTCAATTTTAAAGAAAATCTTTTAATCAGAATCAATTAAACTAACCTCAGAAAACACCTACTGTAAATCCGGATTAAACAAACTCTAATAGTCCTGATCTGGATTAAACATACTCCTTCAGCCAAGGATTAAAACTATATGGACTCTTTTCAGATCACGCGAATCACTCAGAAAATGAGAAATAAAAGCGGCCATAATGAATGTTAAATCAAAAAGACGCATTAAAATGAATACAATCCTGCTCGGTTCAGATCAAATTAATCATTGTGACGCCTTGATTCGGTTCAAGTGAATGTAAATCACTCTGGAGTGACACCAGAACACATTTTTAGTGGTTGCAGAGTTTTAACTAAGGATATATATAAAACTTTCTCACGAGATCTTAAAAAACTTTAACTCAGATCTTTAAGCACTCCTGATTCAGTAAATATAAATAACTCATAAACATAACCAATACAGCTCTCTGTACACTAGTGTACATTTCTTGCATGTAACGAACTATAGGTCCCCTTAAAGCTGACATCCAACACAAAAAAGAGGAAAATAACTAAATTAAACATCTAATTGCAGTGATTAGCCGCATACTTTCATTCAGAGTTAGCATGCTAAGCTAGCTGCTAAGCTAACCTGTAGAAGATATAACCTCCTTTAACAGGCTCCTCGTACTCCATCTCGTCCACAATGTTCTCCTCTTCCACTCCGTCCTCCTCCAAACTCTCCGCCACGGAGTTGGACATTTCTTCAACAGAGGCCATTGCAGAAAACTGCACCTTGCTAATGCTAACTGTGCAGACTGAGGGATATGGGAGATGACAGAAGCGTGAAGGCAGAGACACGCCAGTTCGAGACGCTTTCAAAATAAAAGCCGAAGTAAGAACGCTTTCAAAATAAAAGACTGACACAGACTTTCAAAATAAAAGCATGATGAAGACGCTATCAAAATAAAAGTCTGATCTAGATAAAGTCTGGTACAACATCTGACCCATTTCCATCACATAGGAAATAAAAAAAACATGCTTTTGTAAATCACAATGACATTAAAGTGTCCTCATGACACATTAAGTCATTTATAAGATGAAGTCAAAGTTATAACTTTTTATCTAATAGGCCTACTTGTGGCAGTCAAAATTACAACTTTGAACGTCATACCTTTTTGTCATAAATTTGACTTTTCAATTTTTCATTCCAACTTTTCTTATAGTTATGACTTTGAGTCATATTGCACTTATTGCAAAAAGTTAAATTATAAAAAAAAAATTATTTTTATAATATTGTATATAATAGAAAACATTTTAAATACAATAAATATCTAATATAACTATATTAATATAACACGAAAATTGAATACATATGTTCATATAATTTTTTTAAAAATCAAACTCACCATCACTCATTTCGATTTATAAACCTGCATATTCAGTAGAGCTCATGAGAGTGCTTCAAAATAATTCTAATAAAGTGGTTATATTTTAATGCAATTTAATTTCATATATATGTGTAGGGTTGTTCTACAACAAAGTACATAAAAACAGCAATTAAACCATTCTAGATTAAAAAAAAAATTTTTATTCATAATTGATACACTAGTTTCAGTTAGTAACCAATCAAAAACAGTTAAACATACAAAATACATATTCATACAAAGACAAGATATTTTCCTAAATAACAGAGCACCAGTTAAGGCATTTTAACAGAAAGTGCCATTGTTTGAGAACGTTGTCTAGAGTGGAGGAATTACTGTTTGCCATTGCCATTGATGGGCATTTTCTTGAAGTCTTCAGACTCGAGCAGGGCTTTGACTTTGGGCCGGGCAGAAGTCTTCTCCACTAAACTCTTGAGCGCCGGGAAGGAGTCCAGACAGCCGGAGCTGAGGACTTTCAGATTCAGCAGAAGGTCGAACAGGTTGTAGTCTGCAAACGAGATCTGTGAGGAAGAGACATGAAACATTGGTGATGGTTAGAATTTAACAAGGTCAAAATCTAGTTCGCATTTCTACTGAAAGCCTCACCTGATCGCCGACTAGGAAGCCAGATTTGTTTTTGGCCAGAATGGCTTCAAATGGTTTGAGATGGTTGGGCAGATCTTTGATGAACGCATCTTTACCAGTCTCCTGCACAAAATAATACACATGTCTAGGGTCATATTGCTGACAAAACATTGATATTCATCATGCATTTGCTCTAAAAATGGCTCAAAGGGTGTTTATTTTTTTATTTCCAGTGTCTGGATATCTGTGAGATCTACAGTACTTACATATTCCTGGTAGATCAGCTTGAGATATTTTAGGCGCAGATCCTCAACGCTGTCGTTCATCATGTCGATAAGAGAAGCCTCGCAGTCGGTTTTCCCATATGCACCTGAATGTGTGAGAGGATAATTAAGACAGTTCTGTACATAAAGTAGTATGCATTACGCAATCAAGATTTAATACAGTAGTATGCATGCGAGATGCGTCCAGTTATCTCAGGAATAATGCATAAAGTGTAAATATCAAGTCAAAAATCAGCACTGATAATACTTTTGGTTCATTGCATTGCATTTTGGGATAGAGAAGGATGCTCGGTTTGGATATTTCACAAAAGTTTTTCCAAATTTCTCATTCTAACATTTTTAAAGTAAACTTAAGTAAGCTTGATTTGATTCTGATGCATTGAAGTGGTGACATTTCTGTCATTTACTCTCTACCTGAATGAAGTTCTTTTTTCTGTTGAATATAAAGGAAGATATTTTGAAGAATGTTAGTAATCCAGCAGTTGCTGGTCCCAATTGACTTCCATAGTAAAGAAATTAATACTGAAGTCAATGAGGACCATTAACTGATTGATTACCAACATTCTTCAAAATATCTTGTGTGTTCAACAGAAGAAAGAAATGAATACAGGTTTAGAGATAAAAAAAATAATGACAGAATTTACATTTCTGGGTAAACTACTAAACTTTTTTTTCTTTTTACCATGTTTGCGACCCACATGCCTTAGCATAGCATTGGACTGAAACAGGACCAGGTCACCATCCTGGAATTTAGGCAACTGTCCAAAGACCTAAAACAAATCAAGCAAGAAATGATCAATATGCAGAGCAGGGATTTCAGCTCAAGCTACATGCAGAAACCATGCACGGATTATTTACATTTAAACAATTAAAATGGCACATGAGAATGAAGACTCACACAGGTGGCTTTTATATCCCCCTGCGTCCACTCGTCAAAGGTCACCAGCTTCTCCTTCAGTTGCTGCCCATAGTCAGCCAGCATCATCTTCAAGGCTCCACATCTGCCTGGAAGAGTCACACGACACAGGTGTTACTAGAGTACAATCCTCTTATTGTGCAATCGCATGCATCAAAGCACATAGTTAGGCATATTATTAGACTACATTATACTACAAACACTACTTTAGACTGGTTACAGATAACTTCACATTTAATGATTCATGAGGAGCTGTTGCCATTTGCCAGTTTGAGCGGAGCATGTAGACTGAAGTTCACTACCATTCATTCCTCATTCCCTATCTAGGGCAAACGCCTTCAGACACAACGTCGGATCAAGAGCTGGCCGGATGCCAAAGATTATGAACGGAGCAAAGAGTGCATTTATGAATCGTCTAGTAAAATAACAAGCTATATTATAATGTTGTGTATTTTAAAGGTGCATGCAAATTAATGAAGGTTCTTTAAGAGTTGCATATGGCTTGAGTCACATGCAACTTGCACTTCTTTTGTTTGCAGCTCCATTGCTCATGAACTTTTCCAGACTTTTCTGAAGGGTTAGACACATCATGTGACAAGATTAAAAACGGTTTTCATACAAACCTTTGACCGCGAAGTATGTGAGTGTGTAGGGAGCCACTGTAAAAAAAAATAAAAAAATAAAAAAACTGATTAGAGAGGAAATGCCATAACACATGAAAGCAGCCGAAAGAAAGTAATCAGACGGAATGTATAGCAGCGATTTTAAAATTAGACTTGCACACTAGTTAGGTTACTTATAATAATGTTTACTGAATTGTATACTAATAATGTTGCATCCACAAAGCCATTTTTTTTCTCCATGCACGAGCATTACGTAACATTTGCTTCCATTCAATGTGGTCACATTTACGCACATATTTTGTACATACGATGAAAAGAGTCAGGCAAAATGCTTGAAAACAACAATAGCACATAGATCTGTTGCTGTGACCTACTAAAACCTACGCAGATCAGTTTGGATGTATGGGTGCATTGATTGGCTCGAGTAACGTTAGATCTATATCAGCTTAAGCTCTATGAATATCTTCAGACACACTGCTGAGTGCTGACAGTGACGACGCCATCATTTGTTTTCGCAGCGCAATGCAATTATTAGCAAGTAAAGTAATGCATCCGCCACTAATGCATGGTCTCACAGTGCGCACTAAAAGCAGAAGGCAAAAGTGCATGTGACAGTCATGAAGAACTTACTCGTGTCGTAGATCTTGTGCGGGTTGAAGACTGTGTGCGCGCGCTGATCCTGAAGTGAACTGAAGCGCGCGCGAGGCTCCTTTTATAAACCCGCAGTTTTTGATGAGTCACGCTCGCGCCCTGTTGGCACGCAAAGTGTGTTTTAAGTGCATTCATTATGACAACACTAATAAAAGCGAATGATTGATGATTTCCAGTGGGTCAGTCATGTTGTAGTACCGGTAATTTTAAAAATGAATATGCTTAATGTTTAAATAAGAAGTGGCTATTAGCTCGAGCCTGAACTTAATTAGATATAACTTTCTAGAAGGACAATGCTTGAAGAAAATGGCAGAAACACATTGAGGGATTAACAGTTTGCTTGCATGTCAACTCAAAATATTTTTTTCATATTTTAACTTGATATATTTTAACATCTTAAAAAATCACAATGTCTGTAATTCTATAGCCCACCGAATTTTTGAGTCAGACAAATCAACTAATAACTCATGAAATATTACATGAGTAAAGCAAGAAAGCACCCACAACACTGTAGCACTGTAGTCACTTATTGCATTTTCCTCAAGTTTGGGATTGAATCTGGTTTAATATGTTTTGGCATGCATGACTTTTTCATGATTTCATATGCCAAAAAAAAAAAAAATAATAAAGAAAGAAAATGAGAAAAGGAAAGCCAGCACAGTTCAGGTCGGATATGGTCCTTTTCACATGCCAAGCATTTTTCATTACATTGGTCTGGTCTCCATCATCCATTTTAGACAGCTGGCCAAACAGCTGCAGGAAAAGAGAGGACGGAAATGAGAGAGAGAGACAGAGAGAGATTGCCGTTTTGATTGCAGGCATTGAGAAAATACTATCAGTGCTTCTGTTCATGATTTATCTCCGAGGAGCTTGTTAGTCGTCACACCTGGGATTACTAACCCGATGAAAACAAACCAGGGTTGGGCATTACAGAGTCTGAAGCAGATTAGTCTGATGGATCAAAGTATATTTTGGAAGCAGGAAATGTCAAATGCAATGTCCTATAGGCCTATGTTTAAAGTTATCATGAACTATTAAAAATAAAATATTGGAATGCAGTAGCCTATATAGATGATTCATTCGTGCACATCATTATTGTTTTAATAATCTTGCATCAGAATAAGTTCCTCTCGCAGCATCTCTTCTCTTCTCTGATGATGTGGGCGGGGCAACCTGTCACTCACATGAGATCAGCCAATAGCAAACCACAACCATCCAATCAAATCCACACAGATAAAATCAAGCCCCGCCCACATCTGTTCTTGTTCCAGAAGCGTTTCACTCGGATATATACGACACAATAGAGAAGAAAAGATGCGTGCAACTTCTGTTTCATGCTGACTTTAAGAATTAAGAATCCATTATAAAATGCATGTCGCACGTTCCTAATAATTGCCCAAGTCATTTTCACTTTCAAATGACTTAGGCAATTATTTTAGGAAGGTGACGATATGAGACTGTCATGAAACCCAAATGTGGGCTACATGTCTCAGTTAAAGGGATAGTTCACTTTGAAATACATTTTTGGTATGTTTTAGCTTACCTCAAGGGAGTGGTGAGTTTTCACAAATTCCCAATTTATGAGCCTTCTCTCTTGAAGTTATGGTTGATCGCTCTTCGGCTGGATATCAACACACCCATAAACTTACTAAAGTTGGAGTGAGGTGGTGACCATAGACCTGCATTATATGACTGACAGACAAGAACGGTTTGACTTAAAAATATCAAAATTGAAACTACTGCGGAAACAAAGACACCTACATCTTGGATGCCCTTGAGGTGAGCTAAAACATACCAAAAATGTATTTCAAAGTGAACTATCCCTTTAATCTGGGCTTGTTTGGCCTCATGCTCTCCTGGCATCAGTCTGTCGTTGGGATTGTATTTGCTGTTGTATCATAAGAACTGGTTCTTCCCGTTCAGTCCTTATTGTGGAGCTGAAACAGTCAGGTGAAAGTGCAGAATCACCATTATACAGCAAAGGCTACAGTAGAAATGCATAAAGCACACAATCTAAATGTGATCACATTGAACGGTATTCAAATACCATCACATGTCAGTGTAACATTAACTGTAGGCCTTTAAGTCTTCAGAAAGAGTTCAGACAATATTATTTCAGAGGAGTGACAGCAGCTGATGAAATATACAGCATTAAATGTCACATTATTTGAACAAAATGCATTAAGGAAAGTGTGCAATGGCATAATTGCGAGTTGTGAGTTGCATGCACTTAAAATCTTAGCCGTAAACCTTTTAAATTCACCTGATCATAACTGTGTTTTAATAGGGGACAAGGTCTTCATGCAGTTCCTGGACATATGACCAGATAAAGTATGATTTATTTCCCTTGCCAATGAAAGCAGTGGTTATGCAATAACATGTATTGTGGAGAAGTAAGTAGCTTTTCCAAATTATTTCTAAACAATCCTAAGGCTTTCAAGCACAAATTGCACCATTTCCTGAAAATGCCCCTTTTATATGGTTTCTCATGTTGCATTGTATTTAGGTCAATATTATTCGTAATAAAGCATAGTGCATTTAAGCTTTTCCCATAGTGTTCCTGCATCTCCTGTGATCCTCTCACCCGGGCGACGGCTCTGAGCACAAGAGGAATAACACTGTTATTATTAGATAACCAGCATAAACAAACAAGTACGGTCTAATGTTTAGGAGCCAAATACATTTTAGGGATATATTCAGCAAGCCTGGCATGTGCTTGCAAAGCCTGATTATGTCTGCTTTTATGGTCTTTAAATGAATTATTAGCAAGAGATAAAGCCTATTAGATAATAATTCATTTCAAGACCACAAATGCAAACATAAACAGGCATTTCAAGCAATTATGATTTGATGTGTCTGTCCGGTTACTGTGATTTCTGATTCTCCTTCGGCCTTGATAGAGCTGACACCAATATGAACATGGAAAAACTCCCGAAACATAAAATAATGTGAGATTTTTTTTTTTTGGATAAAAATACAGATCACATATTGCATTAAATCCAAAGACATTTTTATATCTATTATGATTATGAACAGTTTGAACTTTAATGTGATCTGAGCGTTTGGCATTGTTCCCAAACTCTTATGGTCGCAAAAATCACACTCGTTTTATTGCAACATCCCAAAAGCGTTGCAAAGATACAGTCTCACTTCCTGTTTGGTGTCTGCATGCTCTGGAGAACACACTTCAGTTCAGTCTTTTTTTAAAGAAGACACTTGTCAGATTATTCCTGGAGTGAAAAAAAGTTTAACAATTTTACATTTATTGTAATGAAAAAAGCACAAAAATACCATTTACATTTTTTACATGAAATATATATATTTTCAAAAAAGTTGTAGCCTAGGCTACTCCATAATTTAAGGTTGATTAATATATTTTAAAAAATGTTGTCTGGCTGCAGTACCAAAACGCTTCCACTAGATGAAATTCTGTGAATAAATGAAAAATTAAATTCATTTTTCATAACAATACAAGTGTGGTTTTTCAGGACCATTTTAACCTTTTCAAATCACATCCATTTTGTGTGTGTCTGTGTGTGTGTGTGTGTGTGTGTGTGTGTGTGTGTGTGTGTGTGTGTGTGCTCATGTTTATATTACATTGTGGGGACCAAATGTCCCCACAAGTATAGTAAAACCTGAAATCACCTACATTGTGGGGACCAGCCAGCGGTCCCCATGAGGAGAACAGCGTATAAATCACACTAAGTAATGTTTTTTGAAAATGTAAAAATGCAGAATGTTTCCTGTGATGGGTAGGTTTAGGGACAGGGGCAGTGTAAGGGGACAGAATATATAGTTTGTACAGTATAAAAACCATTACGCCTATGGAGAGTCCCCACAAAGATAGCGAACCAGACATGTGTGTGTGTGTGTGTTCGCACAGCAAGTGCCCAAACTGTGTGTGTGTGTGTGTGTTCGCAAGTATGTGTGTTTACTAAGTAAAAAAATTCGGTAGAAGATTTGACGAACAGCACCAGAGGGTTAAAGATAAGATGAAAAAATAAAAAATAAAAAGTTTAATTTAGGTGATTAAAAAAAAAAATGTATATAAAAAATGTCTGGGCTTAAGTTATGGAGAACTAGCACATCAACCATGAAAACTTCCCCATATGGCTTTAATCATCTGCACTTTCCTTTGTTCACTGTGACTTGCATGTTTCAACAGTGAAAGGACGGACTGATGCAAACTATTAAATCTAAAACGCGGCCGCGTTTGCAGTGATTATCCAAGAACTGGTTCTTCCAGTCACTAAAGTGCAGAATCACCCTAACGCTAACACACCATAAACGCCATAGCAAACATACACCTGTAAACTAGAAGTGTGTGTGCATTCGCCAGCTGACTTGTTCTGAAATTACTGGATCAACATTGAAGTTATTCTTGTACATACAAGTTACAATGAAATCTACAGTAGCCTCCATGTGCAGCTTCTGGTTTAAGACATTAATATCTTATCTCAAGATAAGATTCAACAACATGACAAGTCATGACATGACAACACTGACAAAAGGACAGACAAATACTTGACAAATTTTTTTTTCAGTTTTATTTACTCTAATATGGTTCCAAACCGGTATTCATTTCTTTCTTGTGCTGAACACAAAAGAAGATATTTTGAAGAATGTCAGCTACCAAAAAGTTTCTGGTCCATGAAACGGGTTTGATTTCTGAAAACAATCTAGAATAGAATTAGCATGAAATCCATAGTGAGTTATTCTTCTGATTAACCTATACAAACTGAACATGTATGTGCATGCATCAGAGGGTTAATAGAGTTTCTCAGATTGTCACAACCAAGAGTCATAACTATTATTTTATCAATGCCAGGTTCTAAGTATATTCCATTTGAAAAAGTTGGATGGATGCAATGAACATTTCAACATCTCTACTTTTATTCATGCTCTTATCTGGTTGAGTAAAGACTGTCTTGTCATGTCTAGAGTGGTTGATTTCGGCTCACTCCCTCAGAACAAAACACACGTTAATCCATGCAAGGTTTCTTTCTTTATTGTCACTGTCCCAGCATGCATGCGTAGGTCACATGACCAAACACTCAATACCCGGACTATCATGTGTCACGATGTTTACGTGAAGGAAAAAGTGGAGGTATATATCTTTTTTTAACCATTAAGTATATGAACTCATATGGATATCAGAAGACATATTTAATGTAAACTATTCTTAAACTGCAGCGCTGAACTCTGTATTCCTACCAAACCCACACAAATCAAACAAACCTTTCCCTGCGCAAAGTTCACTGGTCACAGTTCAAACGACAACGAAAAGCTTTCCGTGCAAGCATGAAGATAATACAGTAAAGAGTCACAAAACACTGAATTTTCAGGCAATGCTGCACGGTTTATAATGGAGGCTGGGGCTCGTTGTCACAGTGTTCTCATTCCAGCTGAGCGAGTTAATCTAAACATGTCCAATAATTTGTTCCTAAATATTTCATGAGCATCACGGAAAGGGAACCAATGTTAAACAATGGCTGTAACATTAGTCTGGGTATTGAATGGTGCTTTGTAATCTGAACTCAGTGCTTTATGTAACATCTTTGTGATGCCACAAAAGAGAGAAAAGGAAAGGGGAACTTGTATTAGAATGCTTGGGTGTATCCTGAAATAGAATGGAGACAAAACACAACAAAACTTATCAAATACATTACCTGATGTCCTGTAGGATGGGTAACACTTTCATCAGCCTCTTTAGGACTTGATGGTGTCATGTTGTATAGTGGGATTGTGTTATTTTATTTTGAAAAAAGGAACTTGTCAGAAGTGGGATTCGAACCCACGCCTCCAGGGGAGACTACGACCTGAACGTAGCGCCTTAGACCGCTCGGCCATCCTGACTCACGAATTACAGTGATGCAGATTCACAACACGACAGCTCCATTCATAATAAAAGTCCCTGGGTTTATTTTAACATGCTTAAAAAATTAATGGTATAAAGTTGCGCTACAAAAAAGTAATTCAAATAAAAGGATTTGACCTGACTTAAAGTAAAAATAGCAAGCTTATGGCTTGCTGAAACGTATTTGATTTCCGAAATGAAAACAGGGGACATTTTCTAGTTCAGCGGTAAGTTACAAACATAATTGAAGTCTTATTTTAAATGTATTTAATCTATTAATTAAAAAACGGGGAGAATTGCAGACGTTTTGGTTTCACGTCTTTGTTTTTTAAATGTTGTGGGTTCTGTGATATTGTATTTTATTATGATGTTTTTGCAATTCACCAAAAATCACACTATAAAAATAGTAGGCTAAATAGTAACCACTGCAAATAGCAAAACGATACAAAAAATATTTGTATAATAACTAAACAAAATTGTGACTTTAAAAACAGTTATACTAAATACAGTTTAAATTTTTTTTTTTTAATGTGCTTTCACGCTATGTTTCTGATTGTGATTAAAGCTCATTCTGATTTATGCTACGTTGGTCGGTTTTGAACATGCTGTAAAACAAGGACATTTCCAGGGACAGATCAGGGAGTCAAGGACACAACACCAAATGCGAGGACTGTCGAGGGAAAATGGAGGCGTCTGATCACCCTATTGTTTGGTCTTAGCTAGTCTCTCACTCAGCAGTGGAGAAGTAGCCTAAAGTTGTAATGGAAACATAATGGAAACCAGCTTGGTGGCCAGTTAAAGGCAGGGTAGGCAATTTCAGACAGCTTTTCAGGAAGCATTTGTAATGTGAAAGATTTTTTGTTTGAAATCATCAAAACCCATGCTCTTCTTCTGCAGTCCTGGTCCTCCGCAAAATGCAACGTGACACTGTCATGACTCATGAGGATGTTATTTATTGCAACAGACTAATATTCATATGTTCATAACAGACTAATCACATGTAGACAATTAAAATGTCTTTAAAGTCTGCAAACAGAGCACAGATGTAAGTATAAGAAAATAAGTATTTGAACACCCTGCTATTTTGCAAGTTCTCCCACTTAGAAATCATGGAGGGGTCCACTGTCCACATGTCCAATGTGAGACATAATCTAAAAAGAAAAAAAATCCAGAAATCACAATGTATTATTTTTTAACTATTTATTTGTAAGATACAGCTGCAAATAAGTATTTGAACACCTGAGAAAATCAATGTTAATACTTGGTACAGTAGACTTTGTTTGCAATTACAGAGGTCAAACGTTTCCTGTAGTTTTTCACCAGGTTTGCACACACTGCAGGAGGGATTTTGGCCCACTCCTCCACACAGATCTTCTCTAGATCAGTCAGGTTTCTGGGCTGTCGCTGAGAAACACAGAGTTTGAGCTCCCTCCAAAGATTCTCTATTGGGTTTAGGTCTGGAGACTGGCTAGGCCACACCAGAACCTTGATATGCTTCTTACAGAGCCACTCCTTGGTTATCCTGGCTGTGTGCTTCGGGTCATTGTCATGTTGGAAGACCCAGCCTCGACCCATCTTCAATGCTCTAACTGAGGGAAGGAGGTTGTTCCCCAAAATCTCGCAATACATGGCCCCGATCATCCTCTCCTTAATACAGTGCAGTCGCCCTGTCCCATGTGCAGAAAAACACCCCCAAAGCATGATGCTACCACCCCCATGCTTCACAGTAGGGATGGTGTTCTTGGGATGGTACTCATCATTCTTCTTCCTCCAAACACGGTTAGTGGAATTATGACCAATAAGTTCTATTTTGGTCTCATCTGACCACATGACTTTCTCCCATGACTCCTCTGGATCATCCAAATAGTCATTGGCAAACTTAAGACGGGCCTTGACATGTGCTGGTTTAAGCAGGGGAACCTTCCGTGCCATGCATGATTTCAAACCATGACGTATTAGTGTATTACCAACAGTAACCTTGGAAATGGTGGTCCCAGCTCTTTTCAGGTCATTGACCAGCTCCTCCCGTGTAGTTCTGGGCTGATTTCTCACCTTTCTTAGGATCATTGAGACCCCACGAGGTGAGATCTTGCATGGAGCCCCAGTCCGAGGGAGATTGACAGTCATGTTTAGCTTCTTCCATTTTCTAATGATTGCTCCAACAGTGGACCTTTTTTCACCAAGCTGCTTGGCAATTTCCCCGTAGCCCTTTCCAGCCTTGTGGAGGTGTACAATTTTGTCTCTAGTGTCTTTGGACAGCTCTTTGGTCTTGGCCATGTTAGTAGTTGGATTCTTACTGATTGTATGGGGTGGACAGGGGTCTTTATGCAGCTAACGACCTCAAACAGGAGCATCTAATTTAGGATAATAAATGGAGTGGAGGTGGACATTTTAAAGGCAGACTAACAGGTCTTTGAGGGTCAGAATTCTAGCTTATAGACAGGTGTTCAAATACTTATTTGCAGCTGTATCTTACAAATAAATAGTTTTAAAAAATCATACATTGTGATTTCTGGATTTTTTTTTTTTTAGATTATGTCTCTCACAGTAGAAATGCACATACGATGACAATTTCAGCCCCCTCCATGATTTCTAAGTGGGAGAACTTGCAAAATAGCAGGGTGTTCAAATACTTATTTTCTTCACTGTATTACTGGAGTAAATTAGCTACTTTATGACACGTATTGTTTGTGTGCCGAAGTTCAGTCAGCCCTCCTCTATTATCTGTCAAATGCCTTTTGATAAATGTGATTTATCATCCATGAGAATGCTGACATTACTCACTCTAAATTTGAACTCATTGAACTTAAAGGATTAGTTCACTTTAAAAAAAACTTTTGCTGATAATTTATTCACCCCATGCCATCCAAGACGTCTTTCTTTCTTCAGTCGAAAATAAATTATTCAACCCTTCAAGACCCTTATTCATCGTCTGGTGTCGTTTAAAGCCCTTTGAAGCTGCACTGAAACTGTCATTTGGACCTTGAACCGTTTGGGTCCTGTTGAAGTCCATTATATGGAGAAAAATCCTGGAATGTTTTCATCAAAAACCTTCATTTCTTTTCGACTGAAGAAAGAAAGACATGGACATCTTGGATGACATGGGGGGAGTAAATTATCAGCAAAAGTTTTTTAAAAGTGAACTAATCCTTTAATGTTTTCCGGACAGAAAGGGAATTGTTTGGTCCAGTTGCGTGTTAGTCTATTATTAACATAAAATAAAATGATTTTAAATAATAGTATCATGCATGCTTCATTTCACGATCTAATTATGCCAAAATGATACTTCAAAGCTTGAGAATGTTGTGTTGAACATTGATAGCACGGCTCTTTAGTCATTGCATAGACTTGTATTGTCCGCAGCCCTATTATTGCATAATATTTCATGTCACAACTGAACCATGGGACATCATGAATAACCTTCCAGAATGATCTTCTGTAACTCCTGAGGGTCAGGAGGACATGATCATGTGATGCGAGATTATGCAAACGTCTCAGAGGAAGACTCTATGGAGCCAAAAAATGGGAAAACATTTGATATCAAAAGAAAGAAATATCAGAAAAGGAGCTCATCTTCCACCTCAGGGGTCGTTTTATGATAAATATCCCAATTTACTGTATACAGTTTTATAATAAAGCAGTCATAAGAACACAATCTACATTTCAATTATTTAAAGGATTATGCAAAGCTTTAATAAATGCACATACTTACTATTTCTACTTGTCTTGTTTGTATCAGAACTGGAACTCAAACCTTCTTTAAATCCTGGTTTCACAGCAAATACACAGCATGGGTTGCGAATGGTTTCAGGATAAATGAAATACAACACGTTTGTTTTCTTGAATAGATTTTATATAAAACATTACAAATGTCAAATTTAGAGTCTCAGTGCTAGTGTATTACAGCAATACTTGTTATATATGTCATAGTTACATCTCTTAGGTTTCGCTCTAAAATCATTTAATTGATAAGTATATGAAAATGCATAGCTTAAATGTCTAAGTATACATAAACAAGCAAAAACATCTGAATTGCACATATTTTCACACACGTGATATTTTGTTTGAGTAGCCCTGCCAGAGCAAATATCTGATCCTACATATAAACTTCTGTGTCTATCATGAAATATACCATCTACTGGTTTTATATGGCTATACTACATACATAATTCATCAAGAGAGACTTGAATTAAAAAAAAACTTGCACTGGCGCCATCTATGGACCAAAATGACTTTTACTAACTGTATTGATTCTCAACATTCATGTTTATGCAAACAGGTTTTTACATTATACAAATAAGTGAGATATCATGATCTTCACAAGCTCATTTCTGCTCAGACATTACAAAACAGTGAAAAAACAAAAAAACATTTTAAAGGAATAATGCACGAACAGATGAAACTTCTCACATACAGTCATACGGACTATTTTAATGGTTCTATGTTCAAATTGCGGCTCAGAAAGTATTCCTTTTGAGCGGCACACAAGGATATAAGCCTTATGGGTTTGATAAATCATAATTTTTGGGGCAAACAACTGAAGTTACTGTAACAAGAAATAATATTATTAATAACTTGTCAGCTCATGACACTATCCAGACATTTACCCTGCATAGATTTGTGCTAGAAGTGTCTCCGTCTTAAAGTGTCCCATTATGTATTTTAAAGGCTCCTAATGTTGTTTTGGAGTTTCTAACAGCAGGTTTACGTGCAAAAACACATTATTTTCCTCATAATCTCCACTTCATCATCAGCTCTTTCCTCTCAGTGTCTGAAACGCTTCCATAAAGATTCAGTCTCTCTAAGCCCCGCCTCTCTGAGAGCTGCTCTGCTCTGATTGGCCAGAAAGCAAACGCTTATTATCATATCTGAATCTCAGCTCTTGATCACAGTGATACGAACAGTAACGATGGCGTGTGTTTACCGTATCAATCTCAGAAAACAGCGTCTTCTCGACACGAACAACATGAACCAAACTCTCCCAGTCTCAGATACACTATAGTGTTTGAGGGCGGGGCTAAGAGACACTATCAGCCAATCAAGACCACAGGTTGGCATTATGCAAATTAGTTACAAACCTATAGGAAGTGAGACTGGATTACTGACAACCAGTTTCAGTTCAGAATCACTTCTTTCTTTTAGGACTAAATAACTCAATTTATCTGCACTTTGCATCCATCCACAAACAGCTGTATTACACACTACATGAAAGGAAATATCTGAAAAAGCATAATAGGTTTTGGGGACACTGGACCACTAATATACTACTTTGTAGCTTCACAGTTACACTTATACAGGTTCCCAAGAAATGAATGTATAAAGCGGGCAAAATATCCCTGCCTAAAGTTGCTTGAGTTATACTGTACATTATGCTTATTGAAATATTCACAATGACTTCCGTTGTATATAAAACGCATGGTTTTCGATACACACATCTATGTGCAATAAACACCTGAACATGAATAAAGAATAAGAAAAAAGTGTAACATGTCGATTTAAATAACACAGATATCATTCAGAATCTTTGATTATACAATCACTCTATATGCACAAGCATAATTTAGGTCCTCCGACATGTGTCGAAGCTGAAACAAACAGAAACAGACAGTAGCCGCGTTTACATGACAGATTTGCGCAAAAACTTTGCGATTCTTTTCTAAATGTCGACAAAAAACTAATGCGAAATGACGGTGTTTCCATTAACCGATGTTATGCGACTAAAACATAATTTTTTCCTCTCGCGATAAATCATTCCAAACATCATGGCGACGGATGTTGGTAGGTTTATATATCTCAGCCACCGCACAGGCCATTATTATTAATCACAGATACGTGTGTGTGTGTGTGTTTTATCAATCATTAATGGCCAGGAAAGCCTCTTATACTGTGAGCGGCTCCTCATTTCTGCTTCCAGATCTTGATTGTGGCGTTTCTCTGAGGTTTAGAATCCAGTATTCCTGTAATTCCTTTGTCTTGTATGAGTTTAATAAAGAACTCTGTCTCGTATTCTGTCCACACACACCGCGTCATCTACGGCAGGCGACTGTAAATGCGCAAGAACTGTTTCCATTGCAGTTTTGCGAAATATTTATTTTTCGCATTGTCTGAAAAACCTCCTCATGCGAGCGTAAAAACGTTTTTGCGAAATTGACGTGTTTCCATTGGCCGTATTTTAATTTTTTCATTTCAAATGACGCAATTTGAAGGATAATGGAAACGCGGCTACTGTGTGTCACTCACTGAATATTGCACTTCCAGTTATTGTTAATAGTTGGAGCCTACATGGAGCTGTCAATCAAAACATACCAGGCCAATCATCATTAAAGGGTGGAGCTAACGTTACACTCACAGGATACGAACTATAACAGTAACGAGGAGAGGTGTTGCATTGATGCCTTCATCTGCCACTGTTCAGCAAACGATCCTGCCACAAACTCGAAAATTCACATGTTGCAGCGTATAAATGGCTTACTTATGATCTCTGCATAAAAAGAGGGATATATTTAACATAAAAACGAGTTGGCCGTTGGTCAGTGCGTTTGGACTGGACGTGTGTTGAGTTTGTCACTGAGTTTCTGAATGAGGATTGAAAGCTCTTCTGTGGCCTGAGACTTCTCCTCCAGAAGTTCATATCGCAGGCTGGAGATGTCCTGCTTTATCTCCTTCAGCTCACCTACAGATCACACGGAAATATGAAAATACAAACACTGTGAACTCACACCAAACCGGTCAGCATTCGGGCGGTAAAATGTGCATAACCCTCTGGTATTGGTCATTTGGTAGGAACTTGTGTTGTTCTTGGACAAAACAGACCATAATCATATAATAATGTCATTTTTATTAAATTAATGCACTATATTTAATTTCAATAATGTTTTTTCTTTAATATTTGTTATAAGGGGATTCTGTGTTATTAAACAATATTCACATCTAAATTATGGACCATTTATTTCTATAGAATAAAGAATATATATATATATATATATATAAAACACACATTTTATATTTTTATATTTTAATATGCAGCAAAAGTACTTCAGATCAATTGAATGGAGGCAGATTAGTGCCGACTGGTGGAAAAAATGTAAGAAATTCATCTGTAATACCACTTGCCACTAGATGTCTGTATAGTCCAACAATATATGAATATATACAGGGCTATGAATTCCTCAGTTACTGATAACAGTGTTAACATTTTTTCCACTAATTTCCTATGGTGGTCATTTTTTTGACTGCAAACAAGTGTATTTTTTTTTATTTTTTTATGATCATTTTGCTTTTTTGAATCAAGTCCACAAATGTTTTTGTGATCACACAGCAAGTGTGACAAACAAAAGTCACAAATTGAAGTTGCGATTTTGAAAAATTCTAAATAAATAGTTTTTTTTTCAGTCTAAAATGACAGAACAACACCAAAGGGTAAATGTCAAAAAAAGAAAGTGTTCTTTTAATTATGAGGTGAAATATGACCTGGACATGTTTAACTTTACATAAATGTCAACTTCGAGTATTATTATTATTACATCATAATCATACCATCATCATAACTTTTTTTTTTTTTTTGAATCCAGCTGTTTTTAACAGTTACAGAAACCCCAGAATCTCAGAGTAAATCACACGTCACCTTCATTCACTTCATCGTTCTCTTTGTCCACTTGTGCTTTCAGTACGTAGCGTTTGATGAGACGCTTCATAATTTGCTGCGTACAGGAAATCAGAGATCAGAGAAAGTGATAAGGGTAAAATCTGCAGTGATGATTCATCATATGAGCGAGAGAGAGAGAGAGAGAGAGAGAGAGAGAGAGAGAGAGAGAGAGAGAGGGAGAGAGAGAGAGAGGGAGAGAGGGAGAGAGAGAGAGAGAGAGAGAGAGGGAGAGAGAGGAGAGAGAGAGAGAGAGAGAGAGAGAGAGAGAGAGAGAGAGAGAGAGGGAGAGAGAGAGAGAGGGAGAGAGGGAGAGAGAGAGAGAGAGAGAGAGAGGGAGAGAGAGAGAGAGAGAGAGAGAGAGAGAGAGAGAGAGAGAGAGAGAGAGAGAGAGAGAGAGGGAGAGAGAGAGAGGGAGAGAGAGAGAGAGAGAGAGAGAGAGAGAGATCAAGGTGTTCTTACATGATAGCGCGTGGGTTGGTTTAAGATGCTGTTGAAACTGTGTGAGTCGGGCGTCCTCATGCTGGACTGGGTGAAGAGGTTCAGCTGCAAGCAGTGAGAAATATTGATTATTAATAAATAGTATTTACCTCATCTAGGGGTTTCTACAGCTTAGGAACTTTTCAGTAGTTAGTTGATATCAAAACCAGCAAAATTTCACCAACGATACCAATTTTGATACCCCAACAAATACTAATATGCTATTAATTTATTTATTCAGTAACACTTTACAATCAGGTGATCATTAGTTAATGTGTTTACTAACATGAATAAACAATGAGAAATACATTTGTTACTAGTTAATATTTGTTAATGTTAGTTAATAAAAATACAGCTGTTCATTGTTTGTTCACGTTAGTTTATTAACTAATGTTACCAAATACAACCTTTGATTTTAATAATCTATTAGTAAATGTTGAAATTAATATGAACTTAGATTAATAAATGCTCTAGAAGTATTGTTGATTCTTAGTTCATGTAAACTAATGAACCTTATTGTAAAGTGATATCATTTATTCATTAATCTCATATATGTAACAGTTATATAATTAATATAATATTAATATTAAATATCCATTCATCCATTCCAGTCGTTTATCCTGATTGTCGCGGTGATGCTGGAGCCTTAAAATGAAATATATATAAATAAATAAAAATTAAATACTAACAAATGAGAGCAATGCAATGGATGCAAGGAAATTAAGTAAACAATTAATAATAAATGAGGGAAAAAACAAATGAATCAAAATACACAAATGGGTATCTAGCAGAAGTTTTAAGTTTTTTTTTTTTAATTTCATAACATATAACAGAAGTGATCAAATGTAAAATAAAAGGATCATTTATAACTTTTGGCCACCAGGGGGCGAAACACCACTGAAGTCAAGAGCACTGTTCTTATCCTTAACTAACACTCAAACTAAAACTAGAAAAAAGGTGAAAAATAAAATATAAATATGACATGAAAAAATTAAAATATTAGTTGAGCTTTTTTCATTTGATCAGTTATTTGTTTTTTTTTATATTGCTATTTAGGTTTAATTTATTTGCTGTTTCAGTTTTTATTTACTTTCAGTTCATTTTTGCGATTCAATTTAAACTGATTTTGAGTTTATTTCTAAATTTTGTTTAGTTTAAGTTTTTCAATTAATATTAATATTTTATTTCAGCTTTATTTCAATTAACAGAAATGTTTTCAATAGTTAAGTTTTAGTTTAATGAAAATTACCTTGTATTATTCTATATTAAAGCTATATAGTAAAAAACTAAAACGTGACAAAACCACATCATAAAATTACTAAAACATAAATAAAACCTAATATATAACAGTATATAAATGACCATAAAAGAACAGTTTCTCAGTAGCTCAACATACTGAAAAGAGCCTGTGGTAGTAAAACAAAACCATTACAATGTGTGTAACAAATGTAAAATCAGCATTATTATTTTCCTCAAAATCCTCCGTTCTCTCATTGTACGAACTCTGATTCTTTTATTTTTAATATATTGTTTGATTTCATTGTATTGTCTCTCAGTTTAATTAATTTAAGAGGCACTTAACTCTGGGTGCGTTCTCGCCTCTCTCAGTTCATGCTAAGCTAAGCTAGAGATGAGGATGTCTCGTGGCTCACAGAGTAAACAATTATGACGTTTTTGAGAAATGCATGTTAAAGGAACACGCCGACTTTTTGTGGCTTTATCTTATTCCCCGTATCCCCCAGAGTTAGATAAGTCCACACACACCCTTCTCATCTCCGTCCGTGCCGTAACTCTGTCTGACGCACACACCGCTAGCCTAGCTTAGCACAAAGACTGGAAGTAAATGGCTCCAGCTAGCATACCGCTCCCA
>JAULUF010000052.1:637500-755000 GCA_031834385.1 Semotilus atromaculatus
GAGGTTGACCAGTGTATCTGTGAGGTTGACCAGTGTATCTGTGAGGTTGACTAGTGTATCTGTGAGGTTGACCCGTGTATCTGTGAGGTTGACCAGTGTATCTGTGACTAGTGTATCTGTGAGGTTGACTAGTGTAACTGTGAGGTTGACTAGTGTATCTGTGAGGTTGACCAGTGTATCTGTGAGGTTGACTAGTGTATCTGTGACTAGTGTATCTGTGAGGTTGACTAGTGTATCTGTGAGGTTGACCAGTGTATCTGTGAGGTTGACCAGTGTATCTGTGAGGTTGACTAGTGTATCTGTGAGGTTGACCAGTGTATCTGTGAGGTTGACCAGTATATCTGTGAGGTTGACTACTGTATCTGTGAGGTTGACCAGTGTATCTGTGAGGTTTACCAGTGTATCTGTGAGGTTTACCAGTGTATCTGTGAGGTTGACCAGTGTATCTGTGAGGTTGACCAGTGTATCTGTGACTAGTGTATCTGTGACTAGTGTATCTGTGAGGTTGACTAGTGTATCTGTGAGGTTGACTAGTGTATCTGTGAGGTTGACTAGTGTATCTGTGACTAGTGTATCTGTGAGGTTCACCAGTGTATCTGTGAGGTTCACCAGTGTATCTGTGAGGTTTACCAGTGTATCTGTGACTAGTGTATCTGTGAGGTTCACCAGTGTATCTGTGAGGTTTACCAGTGTATCTGTGAGGTTTACCAGTGTATCTGTGAGGTTTACCAGCGTATCTGTGACTAGTGTATCTGTGAGGTTCACCAGTGTATCTGTGACTAGTGTATCTGTGAGGTTGACCAGTGTATCTGTGAGGTTGACCAGTGTATCTGTGAGGTTGACCAGTGTATCTGTGACTAGTGTATCTGTGAGGTTGACTAGTGTATCTGTGAGGTTGACTAGTGTATCTGTGAGGTTGACTAGTGTATCTGTGACTAGTGTATCTGTGAGGTTGACTAGTGTATCTGTGAGGTTCACCAGTGTATCTGTGAGGTTCACCAGTGTATCTGTGACTAGTGTATCTGTGAGGTTCACCAGTGTATCTGTGAGGTTTACCAGTGTATCTGTGAGGTTTACCAGCGTATCTGTGACTAGTGTATCTGTGAGGTTGACTAGTGTATCTGTGACTAGTGTATCTGTGAGGTTCACCAGTGTATCTGTGAGGTTCACCAGTGTATCTGTGAGGTTTACCAGTGTATCTGTGACTAGTGTATCTGTGAGGTTCACCAGTGTATCTGTGAGGTTTACCAGTGTATCTGTGAGGTTTACCAGTGTATCTGTGAGGTTTACCAGCGTATCTGTGAGGTTTACCAGCGTATCTGTGACTAGTGTATCTGTGAGGTTGACTACTGTATCTGTGAGGTTCACCAGTGTATCTGTGAGGTTTACCAGTGTATCTGTGAGGTTTACCAGTGTATCTGTGACTAGTGTATCTGTGACTATTGTATCTGTGAGGTTCACCAGTGTATCTGTGAGGTTTACCAGTGTATCTGTGACTAGTGTATCTGTGAGGTTCACCAGTGTATCTGTGAGGTTCACCAGTGTATCTGTGACTAGTGTATCTGTGAGGTTTACCAGTCTATCTGTGACTAGTGTATCTGTGAGGTTCACCAGTGTATCTGTGAGGCTTACCAGTGTATCTGTGACTAGTGTATCTGTGAGGTTGACTAGTGTATCTGTGAGGTTCACCAGTGTATCTGTGAGGTTGACTAGTGTATCTGTGAGGTTCACCAGTGTATCTGTGAGGTTTACCAGTGTATCTGTGAGG
The DNA here is from genome assembly GCA_031834385.1 of Semotilus atromaculatus. Taxonomy (NCBI): domain Eukaryota; kingdom Metazoa; phylum Chordata; class Actinopteri; order Cypriniformes; family Leuciscidae; genus Semotilus; species Semotilus atromaculatus. The sequence goes on from JAULUF010000052.1 coordinate 639,269, forward strand.
TTTCCCAGTGTATCTGTGAGGTTTACCAGTGTATCTGTGACTAGTGTATCTGTGACTATTGTATCTGTGAGGTTCACCAGTGTATCTGTGAGGTTTACCAGTGTATCTGTGACTAGTGTATCTGTGAGGTTCACCAGTGTATCTGTGAGGTTTACCAGTGTATCTGTGACTAGTGTATCTGTGAGGTTCACCAGTGTATCTGTGAGGTTCACCAGTGTATCTGTGAGGTTTACCAGTGTATCTGTGACTAGTGTATCTGTGAGGTTGACTAGTGTATCTGTGAGGTTCACCAGTGTATCTGTGAGGTTTACCAGTGTATATGTGAGGTTTACCAGTGTATCTGTGACTAGTGTATCTGTGACTATTGTATCTGTGAGGTTCACCAGTGTATCTGTGAGGTTTACCAGTGTATCTGTGACTATTGTATCTGTGAGGTTCACCAGTGTATCTGTGAGGTTTACCAGTCTATCTGTGACTAGTGTATCTGTGAGGTTGACTAGTGTATCTGTGAGGTTCACCAGTGTATCTGTGAGGTTTACCAGTGTATCTGTGACTAGTGTATCTGTGAGGTTGACTAGTGTATCTGTGAGGTTCACCAGTGTATCTGTGAGGTTTACCAGTGTATCTGTGAGGTTTACCAGTGTATCTGTGACTATTGTATCTGTGAGGTTGACTAGTGTATCTGTGAGGTTCACCAGTGTATCTGTGAGGTTTACCAGTGTATCTGTGACTAGTGTATCTGTGAGGTTGACTAGTGTATCTGTGAGGTTCACCAGTGTATCAGTGAGGTTTACCAGTGTATCTGTGAGGTTTACCAGTGTATCTGTGAGGTTTACCAGTGTATCTGTGACTAGTGTATCTGTGAGGTTGACTAGTGTATCTGTGAGGTTCACCAGTGTATCTGTGAGGTTTACCAGTGTATCTGTGAGGTTTACCAGTGTATCTGTGACTATTGTATCTGTGAGGTTCACCAGTGTATCTGTGAGGTTTACCAGTGTATCTGTGACTAGTGTATCTGTGAGGTTCACCAGTGTATCTGTGAGGTTCACCAGTGTATCTGTGAGGTTTACCAGTCTATCTGTGACTAGTGTATCTGTGAGGTTGACTAGTGTATCTGTGAGGTTCACCAGTGTATCTGTGAGGTTCACCAGTGTATCTGTGAGGTTTACCAGTGTATCTGTGACTAGTGTATCTGTGAGGTTGACTAGTGTATCTGTGACTAGTGTATCTGTGAGGTTCACCAGTGTATCTGTGAGGTTCACCAGTGTATCTGTGAGGTTTACCAGTCTATCTGTGACTAGTGTATCTGTGAGGTTCACCAGTGTATCTGTGAGGTTTACCAGTGTATCTGTGACTAGTGTATCTGTGAGGTTGACTAGTGTATCTGTGAGGTTCACCAGTGTATCTGTGAGGTTTACCAGTGTATCTGTGACTAGTGTATCTGTGAGGTTGACTAGTGTATCTGTGAGGTTCACCAGTGTATCTGTGAGGTTTACCAGTGTATCTGTGACTAGTGTATCTGTGACTATTGTATCTGTGAGGTTCACTAGTGTATCTGTGAGGTTGACTAGTGTATCTGTGAGGTTGACTAGTGCATCTGTGAGGTTCACCAGTGTATCTGTGAGGTTGACTAGTGTATCTGTGAGGTTCACCAGTGTATCTGTGAGGTTGACTAGTGTATCTGTGAGGTTGACTAGTGTATCTGTGAGGTTCACCAGTGTATCTGTGAGGTTTACCAGTGTATCTGTGACTAGTGTATCTGTGAGGTTGACTAGTGTATCTGTGAGGTTCACCAGTGTATCTGTGAGGTTTACCAGTGTATCTGTGAGGTTTACCAGTGTATCTGTGAGGTTTACCAGTGTATCTGTGACTAGTGTATCTGTGAGTTTGACTAGTGTATCTGTGAGGTTCACCAGTGTATCTGTGAGGTTTACCAGTGTATCTGTGAGGTTTACCAGTGTATCTGTGACTATTGTATCTGTGAGGTTCACCAGTGTATCTGTGAGGTTTACCAGTGTATCTGTGACTAGTGTATCTGTGAGGTTCACCAGTGTATCTGTGAGGTTCACCAGTGTATCTGTGAGGTTCACCAGTGTATCTGTGAGGTTCACCAGTGTATCTGTGAGGTTTACCAGTGTATCTGTGACTATTGTATCTGTGAGGTTCACCAGTGTATCTGTGAGGTTTACCAGTGTATCTGTGACTAGTGTATCTGTGAGGTTCACCAGTGTATCTGTGAGGTTCACCAGTGTATCTGTGAGGTTTACCAGTGTATCTGTGACTAGTGTATCTGTGAGGTTGACTAGTGTATCTGTGAGGTTCACCAGTGTATCTGTGAGGTTTACCAGTGTATCTGTGACTAGTGTATCTGTGAGGTTCACCAGTGTATATGTGAGGTTTACCAGTGTATCTGTGACTAGTGTATCTGTGAGGTTGACTAGTGTATCTGTGACTAGTGTATCTGTGAGGTTCACCAGTGTATCTGTGAGGTTCACCAGTGTATCTGTGAGGTTTACCAGTGTATCTGTGACTAGTGTATCTGTGAGGTTCACCAGTGTATATGTGAGGTTTACCAGTGTATCTGTGACTAGTGTATCTGTGAGGTTGACTAGTGTATCTGTGACTAGTGTATCTGTGAGGTTCACCAGTGTATCTGTGAGGTTCACCAGTGTATCTGTGAGGTTCACCAGTGTATCTGTGAGGTTTACCAGTGTATCTGTGAGGTTTACCAGTGTATCTGTGAGGTTTACCAGTGTATCTGTGAGGTTTACCAGTGTATCTGTGACTAGTGTATCTGTGAGGTTGACTAGTGTATCTGTGAGGTTCACCAGTGTATCTGTGAGGTTTACCAGTGTATCTGTGAGGTTTACCTGTGTATCTGTGACTATTGTATCTGTGAGGTTCACCAGTGTATCTGTGAGGTTTACCAGTGTATCTGTGAGGTTCACCAGTGTATCTGTGAGGTTCACCAGTGTATCTGTGAGGTTTACCAGTCTATCTGTGACTAGTGTATCTGTGAGGTTGATTAGTGTATCTGTGAGGTTCACCAGTGTATCTGTGAGGTTTACCAGTGTATCTGTGACTAGTGTATCTGTGAGGTTCACCAGTGTATCTGTGAGGTTTACCAGTGTATCTGTGACTAGTGTATCTGTGAGGTTGACTAGTGTATCTGTGACTAGTGTATCTGTGAGGTTCACCAGTGTATCTGTGAGGTTTACCAGTCTATCTGTGACTAGTGTATCTGTGAGGTTCACCAGTGTATCTGTGAGGTTTACCAGTGTATCTGTGACTAGTGTATCTGTGAGGTTGACTAGTGTATCTGTGAGGTTCACCAGTGTATCTGTGAGGTTTACCAGTGTATCTGTGAGGTTGACTAGTGTATCTGTGAGGTTTACCAGTGTATCTGTGACTAGTGTATCTGTGACTATTGTATCTGTGAGGTTCACCAGTGTATCTGTGAGGTTGACTAGTGTATCTGTGAGGTTGAGTAGTGTATCTGTGAGGTTCACCAGTGTATCTGTGAGGTTGACTAGTGTATCTGTGAGGTTGACTAGTGTATCTGTGAGGTTCACCAGTGTATCTGTGAGGTTGACTAGTGTATCTGTGAGGTTGACTAGTGTATCTGTGAGGTTGACCAGTGTATCTGTGAGGTTGACTAGTGTATCTGTGAGGTTGACTAGTGTATCTGTGAGGTTCACCAGTGTATCTGTGAGGTTGACTAGTGTATCTGTGAGGTTGACCAGTGTATCTGTGAGGTTGACTACTGTATCTGTGAGGTTGACCAGTGTATCTGTGAGGTTGACCAGTGTATCTGTGAGACCAGTGTATCTGTGAGGTTGACCAGTGTATCTGTGAGGTTGACCAGTGTATCTGTGAGGTTGACTAGTGTATCTGGATTGTTTTGTTGTTTCAGCTGTAATGGGTTTGAGGAGCTGTAATCTCCTCTGGAGACCTGAAGTACGGGCCATTTGCACAAGTGTAATTGCTCAGCGAGAGCAGAAACCCGTCTCTTCTCCTCCTGAAAGATTAGTCACTATAACAGCAGTGTTATTAAGAGCTCCAGACATGCGGCTCTGCTTCTGTCTCCCGGAGGAAGAGTGGAAACACAGACGACGAGCTTGATCTGATCACAGACGCATTAATATGGGGTTAGAATTGTAGCATTATTCCAAATAAATAGATTGAGATTCACAAACAAACGTAAAGAGATTCACAAAAATTGATAAAATAAATAAAATGAGATTTGCTAATAATTTTTATTTTTTTTTACAAACGCCACAACCATGTCACAAACACAACTCTGCCTGGCATTTATTTGGGTAATCTCTTCTTGTGCATTTGTGGATTTTGAAACTTTGAAATTTTGACTTCTAGCGTCGACGTGCAGACTCCACCCACCGTTTCCTCAAGCCAATCAGATAACGGCCACATTGAGCTGACCAATCGTAGCATGTTCTTGCTAGAACCAATCACGTTAGGCTTTACAATCAGAAATAAAAATAAAAATCACTCGCCTCTATTTCCTGGTACGAGCTGTTTATCATGGCAATAAGCATGTTGAGCAGAACCACCACCATGGTCACGTTGTAGATCCCATAAAGCACGTAGCCGATGTTCTCGATAAATTTATGATCATATTTCAGAACCACAGAGGACACTTCAGACAGCCCGAATATGGACCAAAAGAGAGTTTTAAAACTCTCCTCAACCCTGTGAACACAGACGAGAGGGAAGAGTGTTTACAGTCAACATGAACCCGTTTTACATCAGTAATGTGATGTGAAACTGATATTTAACAAGAAAAGATGTGAACACAAAAATACAAAAGGTGCCAGAAAAGCAAAACCATTTTTGGTTCACCAGTGAAAAGACCTGTTAATAATCTCAGATTAACAATGCAATATAAGTTAAAGATTCTTCATGGAATCACACATAGCAAATAATAAGCTTTATTTTTAAGAGTGTATTTTATCTTCAGGAATTAGTTGGATTGTGTCTCCATGAAACATTAAAGCACATTGTAACTTCAGTAGCATTAAATATTTATAAAACAAGCTTTTTGTGTTTGGAATAATGTGCAAAGATGAATTTTGATTTAATGTCAGTGTTATTTATATACTATAATAATAAATTATTATTTTCGTATGTTTTTGTCAATTATTTTTTCTTTACAGCTTTAATAAAACATTTTTTAAAGTATTTTAATAACTTTAGTACTTCAACTTTTTTAATCTCAGTTTAAAAAATTGCGTTGGCAAATAACCGAAAGAAAATGAGTACATTAAAAAACTAAAACTATATTAAAAATAAAATTGACTGAAAATGTGAAAAAAATTTTTTTTTCTAGTTTTAGCTAACCATTACAACACTCATGTTGACTTTAAATATAAACTTGCTTAGTGGTTGGTGTGAGTAAAATAAATTGTGGTTCACTAATTCTGCCTTGAGGAAAAAAAACCCACCTAAATACAGTAAGTACTAGACATTGCGTAACATTTCAGCACTTTTAAATAAAATCTGCTGGGCTAGTGAATGACAGCAATACAAATGTATTTTCCGTTCCCGGAGATCAGCTGTGGAGTGAGCATCCTCCACTCAGAATAATGTGCTCTATGGTGTGAGTACATACAGTACATACTTGTCTCATCACTTCTCGCTCGCTGTGAAACAAACCTCGTCCTGTTGGAGTCACTCTGCTGTGAAATGAGCTCCAGCTCTTTTGATGCAGGAAAACCAAGAGTTCATTTCACAGGACTGACACTTTCACCGCATCTCCGCCTGACAGACCACATGTGCTTTGAGCAGACGACCATCTTACACACATGTACAGCCACATTTACTGTGGTAGGATCAAGCGGCAACATTGTAATGCGAAAAATTGCAATACATCTAAACTCCTCTAGGGGCCGGTCCCAAAAGGGAGCAAATGTCCATAGACACCCATGTTAAAATGTACGTTTTCACAGTATAAATTCATGTTTTTACAGGTTGGTCCCATGAACTTTTATTGTTTTTTCGATAGGTTCCGAGCGCCTGACAACTGTGAGGGGGGTGAATTTTATTCTAACTCATTAGTTTAGATCATATTTAGATATAAAACGTATGACAAATAAGGCTGTGGTTAACTTTGATTGACAGCTTGATTGACAGCTGATAACGGGCTGCGCCGACTGGAATTCCTGAAATGTGACGTCTCGGCCATGATCTGACACACACATCACACCATCTCTGGATCCTTTCTGAACATTTGGATTGAAATATTTCCAAGATGGCGCCGCCCATACCCCCCATAAACGGCCTCAAAACCGTTCTTCAGAAAGTCTATGGGTGACGTCACAGACGCTTTGTCCATATTTTTTACAGTCTATGTGTAGGATGAGGTACATACTCATAGTATGGTATAGTCAAAAAAGGAAAATTCACAGTGAAAAAAAGGAATTCACTTGAATTAAGCTATTTCTAATCTTAAATTAATAAAAAATGATTTAATTTTTTTTATAAAAAAATACAAATTCAACAGTAAAATGGTTAAAAACCATAACAAAATAAATAGAAATAAGCTTAATCTAAAAAGATCAAATAAAATATTTTAATTTTATATTTTTAATATGAATAAAAAATAGAATAGTTAAAAAAAATCTGTTATGAAATATTTTTAAAAATCATTACAAAATAAATACAAAATCTGATTAAAAATATATATATTTTAATATCTTAATTTTTAAATTTAAAAAATCATTTGATTCATCTAATTCAAATAATTAGAATAAGTAAAGAAAATTCAACTTAAAAAAATAGAACATGTTTTTAAAGATATTATAAAATAAATACAAACATTTAAAATAATGAAAGATTATTTTAAGATATTAAAATAATTTTTATTTGGTAGAACTCATTGTTTTAAAGTACTTAGAAATATGTGTAAAGTGTGTCAGTATGGTCGACTGGTAGACATGACCTATTTAACTATTTATACCTGGTTATCTCAACTAGTGCGTTTTGAAAATATTTAGTTATGCACATGGTCTTGGATTTACTTTGAAAAAATTTTCACTACAAAATTTTCACGTAAATTTCACAAACGGCAAGTAAAGACACTGAAATAGTACTTCAACAATCAATAAAAGTCCACGTCACTCACGTGGTGAAGGCGGGGTTGACCTTTGCCCCCAGATAGTAGGAGTAGAGGATGAACATGCCGATCATGAAGGCGAGGAAGACCATGATGAAGAGCACCATGAACTTGAAGATGTCCTTGACGGTTCTGCCCAGGGAGATCTGCAGCGGCCCGAAGCTCTCGTTGGCCGGGAGGATGTAGGCGATGCGAGAGAAGCTCAGGACCACAGCGATGGCGTACAGGCCCTCGGAGATCAGCTGAGGGTCCGACGGAAGCCACTTGTCTCTCGCTGAACGAGTCAGAGGAACAGAGCTTCATTTAAACGTTAGGTCCGTTGTATCGGCCTATCATTGTGCCACGATTTAAAGGGGTCCTTGATTATGATTTCACTTTTCTAACTTTAGTTAGTGTGTAATGTTGCTGTTTGATCATAAACAACATCTGCAAAGTTACGACGCTCAAAGTTCAAAGCAAAGGGAGATATTTGCTTTTAAAGAAATCGTTTTTTAAGGACTACAACAAACGGCTGGTAGAGACTACACGAGCTTCCTCCCGGGATAGTGACATCACCAACCCTAGAATTTACATAAACCCCGCCCCTAAACACGATTTATAGATTATCAAGACAGAATATGCTAATCAATGACTAGAAGATAACTACACATTCGCTACATAAAGGTGCATTGTGTAATATTTAGGGAGGATCTGTTGACTGAAATGCAATATCATAAACATAACTATGTTTTGAGTGGTGTATAAAAACCTTACATAATGAACCGTTATATTTTTATAACCTTAGAATGAGCCTTTTCTATCTACGTACACCGCGGGTCCCCTTATGTTTCTACAGGAGCCCTAAAGGGACAAACACGTTTCATCACTATGTTGTTCTTTGCGCAAAGAAGCTGCTAAAGTCAGCGAATAAAACACTGACACAATGATGAACAAGTAACAATAATATTCACAATAACATATCGGTTCACTAAATAATTAAGTAAACATAAATTCTTAATTAATCTTTGTAAAGAAACCGCATTGAATTACTGGCAACTCTCTGCGGTCTCAGACGACGACATCACTTCCTGTCGGCCACCGTTGCAGTTCACAACCTCACCACTAGATGCTGCTAAAAATGACACAGTGCACCTTTAAGACATTCTCTCGGAGTGACAGCAGCGCTCAGACTCTCCTCACCGTATGTGAAGTATCTGATGTCTGGTGGCAGTGTGACCAGCGAGAGGTCTGCGGCGTGGATATTCTCATCCACGTACTCCTGGGCTTTCATGGCCTGCATGAAGGCGAAAAACCGTGCGGTGAACGCGGCGATGAAGATGGAGAGCATGCCGAAATCCAGAACGTTCCAGAGCTGCATAATATATTCCCTCGGTCCCTCCGTCCACAGCTCTTTACACTCCGACCACATCATTCCTGCAGAAAACAGAGCGATTCTGATGCTCAACCATGAAAACACTTTTTTCCCCCCTTTTTTTTTATTATCAGCTGTCATGGAGTGGTTGAAAATAGAACTTAAAATAAACTGTTTCTTGTGGTGAACGCCATGGGATTGTAAAATGTTCCCACTTGATCAGACAAGACAATCAAAGTGCAGAAAAAGCAGCACAACTGATTGTGGACTGAGCTCACGTGTTTTCATATTGAGATATGAGGTTCATAAGAGATGAGAGACAGATAAAGAGACAGAGAGAGAATTAATCAGACAATCAAAGAGCTGGAGGAGAACACAGTCTGACAGGGAAATTACTGCATGATAATTTTCTGTATGAAGCCTCAGCAAATTCTGTTAAAACGATGAACTACAAGTGCATTGTACTTTAATTTGAAATCTAAGTTAGAAGAATGCCGAAGGAAATCCAAGTAATACATTGCTCAGTTTAATCAGACACGGAAAGCATGCTGGGATAGAACGGTGATTTAATCTCCAAAAGTATAAATCCATTACTTCACCAAACTCCCATGAGAGAAGCCAGAGGAATCAGAGAGAACGGGAGCTGGTGTTGAAGCGAGAAGGTCAGGGGTTTGTGTTCAGAAGGGTCAAGCTGAGCTCTCAACCATCACTACAATCAGCCTTCCCACACACACACACACACACACACTCTACCAATGTTACACTTGCATGAGCACTAGAATCACATTCTGAATGAACATTCTAAACTCACACTTTAAATGAACATTCTGAACTCACACTTTAAACGCACACTTTAAATGAACATTCTGAAAGCACACTTTAAATGAACATTCTGAACTCACACTTTAAACGCACACTTTAAATGAACATTCTAAACGCACACTTTAAATGAACATTCTAAACTCACACTTTAAATGAACATTCTAAACTCACACTTTAAATGAACATTCTGAACTCACACTTTAAATGAACATTCTAAACGCACACTTTAAACGCACACTTTAAATGAACATTCTAAACGCACACTTTAAATGAACATTCTAAACTCACACTTTAAATGAACATTCTAAACGCACACTTTAAATGAACATTCTAAACGCACACTTTAAATGAACATTCTGAACTCACACTTTAAACGCACACTTTAAATGAACATTCTAAACGCACACTTTAAATGAACATTCTAAACGCACACTTTAAATGAACATTCTAAACGCACACTTTAAATGAACATTCTAAACGCACACTTTAAATGAACATTCTAAACTCACACTTTAAATGAACATTCTAAACTCACACTTTAAATGAACATTCTAAACTCACACTTTAAATGAACATTCTAAACTCACACTTTAAATGAACATTCTAAACTCACACTTTAAATGAACATTCTGAACTCACACTTTAAACGCACACTTTAAATTAACATTCTAAACTCACACTTTAAATGAAAAAAATTTTATGGAATATTGCAGTATTTATTCTAAACAATTTATCCATGCATATCATTATTTTTTTAACAATCTTGAATGAGAATAAGTTCCTCTCGCAGCATCTCTTCTCTTCTCTGATGATGTGGGCGGGGCAACCTGTCACTCACATGAGATCAGCCAATAGCAAACCACAACCATCCAATCAAATCCACACAGACAAAATCAAGCCCCGCCCACATTTGTTCTTGTTCCAGAAGCGTTTCACTCGGATATACGTCACTTCCACTTCATGCACTTTAAGTGTTCACAGGACGACACTCTTCTGGCTTGTAGAGTGAAAAATAACACCACTAATGGACTCCATGCATGGTCACTTTTACAATCCAAGCAGGTTCGATTGGTTAACACAGTGAGGATGGCTTTTTCACTCTAACATTTCAAATGTGTCGTCATTTACTGAAAGCCTGTTAGTCTGTCACTTTCAAGGTGGAAACCAAACAACACGTTGGATTTTTTGCACCATGCAAAAGAACAAGTCACGTAGTATCATGAATAATTAAGAGGCACTGCAGCAATAGTGCAGGAACGCATCACAACCTCATGTTCATTTCAAACCTGGAAGATGAAAATAGTCCCAAAAAATCTCTAGACTTACTGCTTTCCTCTTAAAATGACGAATAACAAATGCAAAAATCACTTGTATGTGTTTCAGTTGAGGACTTACTCATCTTGTCCAGCATTGAAACATGAAACATTTTCTTACATCAGATGTAATGACGTGCACTCATCATGGGAGAACTCTCTGAGCCACAAACCAAATGGGAAAATGTTGTAAACTCAATCCAATCTGAGCTCTCTCAATGATGCATTGCCTGTGAAAAGCCTCACATTACTAAATCTATTTCACAATATGACAATGATGAATGAACATGCCTCGTTGTAAACGGCTAGAAAATATTATGCTGAACAGTGCTTTTTTTGCTTTTTTTGTTTTTTGAGGCGAGTGTGAAACTGTGCCTTCCTAAACGATAAGCTACTAACTAGATTAACTACAGTCAAGATGCCCTTTAAAAACAAAAGTAGTAAGCCACACTACATGTTACTAAAAACACCTAAACTCATAAAGGCTGTTTAAGGAGGTAATACATTTTAATATATGAATAGACTTCTTTCAGAAACATAAGAAAATCTGACCAACCCCAAATATTTTCTGCAATAAGAGCAATATTTATCAGGCACAAAAATAACAGAATTAACTAGTCCGAGAAGAAACGAGTGTTTAAGAACACATTATTTTCATTCGCTTCAGAGATCATTGGCTCTAATCCACTCAAACTCTCACTCTCTCTCAGTCTCAACGGGACAACACGATTGAGAGGTCCATTGATCGTCCTGCTCTGGTCCTGGAGTGAGGAACACTATTTCTGACAGTGATAGATCAGTCTCTTAATTAAATGTTCTAAATCTAAATAACTGACCATTTTATATATGAAAAAACAGTCACAAATGAGGTCTCTTCAATTTCTCGATTGCTTCTCCTAGTCAGTAATGAAATAAAATTATCATCAAATTTCGAAATCGTCAGGTATACATACTAGGGTCCCTATCTTGCACCCAGCGCAATAGACTTTGTATACAACGCATGTATCATTCCTATTCTGCATCGACGCACAGGGACTTCTCCCTCCACAGACGCACGGCGGTAAATTAGGGAATGAACTTGCGCTCGCGGGGCGGTTCAGGGAAAGAGGAGGCGTGTTCCAGCGCAAACATTCCCTGGTGATATTTTATATTCAGATGCTATTTTAAGGGCGCATGCTTGGCCATAATGTAGCGTGTGCACAACGCACACACACTTCTCTTCTCTCATCTACACAGACGCAGCAGTTTCCATTTTTGCACACCATGCATAATTACAAGGAAAAATATTACCACACGAGGGAAATCATTGTGGTGTCCATGAAGATGTGAAAAAATAGGCATAAATCTAGCTTACACATTTACCCAAATTATTCAGGCTAATTGTAGTAATGACAAATCAAACCTGTTTGACCAATAGTCCATCAAGAACCAGGAAACAAAATTCTGAAGACTGCGAAATCACCTTCACCATCATGTAAGTTCATTAAAAATCTTCCAAATCCGCCGTTATAATAGCAATCCGCCGTGGAACAAGCGTGCCTGCTCTTAAAGGTGGGGTATGTGATTTCCAAAACGGCCGGCAGATTTTGAAAATACACAACTCAAAAGGTCCTCCCTTCTTTCCTCCAGCGCTGGCCCTGACTCCACCCACTCGAAGAACATGGACGCGCAATCATGACGAGTGAAACTCAGATGCGCGAGACTCAGCCCTGGCGTCTGTACAGCGTCTTCTATTCAAAGCAGGATTCATAGCAATGTGCTTTGAGTATGCGCACGAAGGGGTCACGGCACCAACCGCGAGGGGGAGGGAGGGGGGGATGGTACGACCGTTTGATTGACGGACTTAAGGTGATGATACACAGGGCAACTTTTTGAGCAATGTTGCCGTCAATGGGCAACCAGATGAGACACAGGGCACACGACCGATCTAAATTATACAGAAAGAAATGTATTGACTATTTTCAACGAGAAAGTGGCCAAGCAACAATCGCTCGATTGTCCAGCAATATTGCTCAAAAAGTTGCCCTGTGTATCATCACCTTTACTGTCCAATGATTCTAGGTGGTCTTGGAAATGATTGGTTGGAGTTTTTCGAGTCCTGCCCGTTCCACAGATGATTAAATTGCTTAATTTTAATTTCAGTGCTTCTAACTCAGTGGCTGTAAGTGGGTCATGAATAGGATTTCAAGTGATTTTGAAAAAATGGACAAAAAAGAGAATCACATACCCCACCTTTAATAGTGAATGTGAGATGACGCTCTGATTGGTTTATTGCACGTTACACCCAAACCACAGGTATGAGTAATCTAGTGTAGTGAACTTATTTCTTCTCAATTGTAGAAGATTCAGAAGCGAAGACCAGGAGACTCGATTGTATCTTTTGCAGGTTCTTTATTGAGCACACGAGCTGGAGTTGCTGTAGTCTCTTCCAAGCGTCGTCGCGAGTCTAACTAAGGGAGAAATTCCCTCACAATTATAACAATCTTAAAAGGGGAGGGACTTACAAAGCATGTGAATGATGTAAACAGGTTTAGGAAACCAGTTCTAGATTGAAACTGTTGCCTCTCCCAGTCCAAATCAAATTCCTATTCAGACACTGAGAGTTAAGAAACAGGACCAAGAGTCTTACAATAGAGGGAAACAGGAATGTTAGGAAGAAGCCATTAAGAGTTTCAGTACTTTTAACCCTCTGGGGTTGTTCATTTAACAGTCACACTTGGGGTGTTCCGGTCCAAATGGACCCAAAGGGGGAAATCATTGTGTAATTATTCATATTTATAAAAATAAATAATTTTTTTTTTTTTTTTAACTTGTTTTTTAAAATATTTTTTCTTTTCTTTTTTGGTGTTTTGAGAGAATTTTATGATTTTAATTAATATTTATGCAATAATTATGACCCATTTTCCCCCCAATGAATATAATTTAAATCTTTTTTTTATTTTTTTTAAAGCTGTATTTCATTTTAGAGTCAAGCCTAGGCCTCATGAAAGCAATTTTTGAAATGAGATGGATGCCATCTGGTGGACAATCTGAGCATTTTAAAAATGCAAAACACATACAGTATGTAATCTGAATTTATTAGTGTGTTTGTGTATAAAAGTGTGTTTGTGTGTGTGGATGTGTCTGTTTTGCACTCTTGATGTTTTATAGATTCACCCCTTCACTGTTGTGTGCTTTTTTTCTGGATCGTGGCTGATTTGTAGATTGTACGCACAAAAAAACTCTGTATTTTCACATTTTTGCCAATTTCCCATTCATTTCCTATGAAGGTCCTGAGTGTGACAGTTTTTTTACAACCACTTAGATTATTCAAATCCTGTCCCCAATTTTTTTGGGTGTTCATATACCAAGTACCAACAAAGTCACCAAATTTCAGACCATTCTGATGAAGCTATGATTTTAAAAAAATATATATTTAAATGCTTCGTATCCATTTGGGCCGAACAACCCCAGAGGGTAGAACTACACGTTCTCATTTATACTTTGGTATTGGAATCTAAATTAAACATTTAATAAATTTGTATTCCTTCAGTAGCGACTTCAGACCAACACATTTTAGTTACTTGCGTTTCAGATCGTTAAAATAGGGCCCTAGGTGTACAAAGGGCTATCATGTAGATTTGAAATCATATCAGTTAAAGCATATTGATTACAAGCATTGCTGATGTCGTGCATTACCTGCAACCCAGACCATGATCAGTATTTCTGTCCAGGAGAATTGTGTGGTCTTGACTCTGAAGATCTGGAGCGGGTAGTCAGTTACGGTGACGTTGGGAAGGGTTGTGATTCCTTCAAACCGATCGGATGCGTTAAACACCAGCAGACACAGGAAGATGATGAAGGAGGCCGCATGAGCAACAAACTTCATAAAAGGACTGCGTAGTATTTTACCAAGCTGAGAAAACATAAAAAAGATCAACAGCAGATTAACAAATATGTTTAATAACAAACACAGACTCACTACACTGAAAAAAGGGAAGGATTTACTTTTTGAAACTCACAATTACAAGAAAACAGTCGAATGACTAAAACGCACTCGAATAAGCTTTTTTTTATTTATAACTTTGAAAAATTGTTTTTTTTTTACATTGTAGCTTTTCATGCATCTTAAACATGGCATATATAGCAACAAAAGTAACTTCAGAGCTGACAACTGCAGAGAAAATACTACTAAAATAGACTAGGTATTGTAGGACTAGGAATAAGATTTATCCAAATGCAAAACCTAATACAAGTAATTATGTCTGAAAACAATGTTTTCCAGCCAGTAGGGAATACACAGCCCTGTATATTTATAGGGATAAACAGCCGTGGGATTACAGATGATACATATATGTATGTATATATATATATATATATATATATAAATAAATGTTTTATCTGTACATTACCCCGCTTATTTCACGGCTACTTGCCACGTAAGTAAATAATTCGACAAAATATTGATCTGAGTCTAAATATTTTATTAGGTCTTTAAACGCAAAGTTAAACTAGACGTACATTTAAGGGATACGGTATAGTCATATTACACAGTATTTCGCCACATAAACTATGGAGATAAGAGATATTGATTTGAGATGAAAATCATACCTGTTTGTTATCCAATAATCCAACAGTGAACAAAACAATAGTCACAAAATGGCAGCGGCTACGTTTGTATGAAACAAGAGGGAGCGTGGCCACGATACTGGACGGCATAATTAAATAACTGTACACAAAATATTGTTTTGACTGATATTTAAAATGTTATTAGTTCACTAAAAGCAAAACGTCCACAAAGAAATACCTAGCAAGCGTATAGCGCTGCTGACTTCAGTGACCCGGTCACCCGGATGAGCCTGAGTTTCTGTTTCCAACAATTGTTATTTAGGAATATCAGAATCAGCCCAATCAGAATCAAGTATTCCACAGAGCCATGTAATATATATATATATATATATGTGTGTGTGTAAAAGCGTCTTACCCTACTGCACGGGGCGAACCAATACCCCACAGCTAGCAGGGGGAGTCCCAGCGCCACGACCAAAACCACCAGAAACTTCACGGGAATGGTTTGCTCCCGAAGACCGGACAGATTCTCGTACCAGATCGTCAGCAGCTGCTGCTGGCAGTTCGGGTGAGCCACGAACTGAAGAGAGACAGGCAGATTTGTGGCATAATTAAATTTTATACTACTCTTCAAATTTTTTTTTAGTGCTGAGCGATTAATCGCATCCAAAATAAAAGTTTGTGTTTACATAATGTATGTGTGTGTACTGTATATAATTATTTTGTATATATAAATACACACATATGCATATTATATATACACTCACCGGCCACTTTATTAGGTACACCTGTCCAACTGCTCGTTAACACTTAATTTCTAAGCAGCCAATCACATGGCGGCAACTCAGTGCATTTAGGCATGTAGACATGGTCAAGACAATCTCCTGCAGTTCAAACCGAGCATCAGTATGGGGAAGAAAGGTGATTTGAGTGACTTTGAACGTGGCATGATTGTTGGTGCCAGAAGGGCTGGTCTGAGTATTTCAGAAACTGCTAATCTACTGGGATTTTCACGCACAACCATCTCTAGGGTTTACAGAGAATGGTCCGAAAAAGAAAAAACATCCAGTGAGCGGCAGTTCTGTGGGCGGAAATGCCTTGTTGATGCCAGAGGTCAGAGGAGAATGGCCAGACTGGTTCGAGCTGATAGAAGGGCAACAGTGACTCAAATAACCACCCGTTACAACCAAGGTGGGCAGAAGAGCATCTCTGAACGCACAGTACGTCGAACTTTGAGGCAGATGGGCTACAGCAGCAGAAGACCACACCGGGTGCCACTCCTTTCAGCTAAGAACAGGAAACTGAGGCTACAATTTGCACAAGCTCATCGAAATTGGACAATAGAAGATTGGAAAAACGTTGCCTGGTCTGATGAGTCTCGATTTCTGCTGCGACATTCGGATGGTAGGGTCAGAATTTGGCGTCTACAACATGAAAGCATGGATCCATCCTGCCTTGTATCAACGGTTCAGGCTGGTGGTGGTGGTGTCATGGTGTGGGGAGTATTTTCTTGGCACTCTTTGGGCCCCTTGGTACCAATTGAGCATCGTTGCAACGCCACAGCCTACCTGAGTATTGTTGCTGACCATGTCCATCCCTTTATGACCACAATGTACCCAACTTCTGATGGCTACTTTCAGCAGGATAATGCGCCATGTCATAAAGCTGGAATCATCTCAGACTGGTTTCTTGAACATGACAATGAGTTCGCTGTACTCAAATGGCCTCCACAGTCACCAGATCTCAATCCAATAGAGCATCTTTGGGATGTGGTGGAACGGGAGATTCGCATCATGGATGTGCAGCCGACAAATCTGCGGCAACTGTGTGATGCCATCATGTCAATATGGACCAAACTCCCTGAGGAATGCTTCCAGCACCTTGTTGAATCTATGCCACGAAGAATTGAGGCAGTTCTGAAGGCAAAAGGGGGTCCAACCCGTTACTAGCATGGGGTACCTAATAAAGTGGCCGGTGAGTGTATATATATATATTTTATAAATAATTTACATTTTATCAAGATATACATATTTTATATGTAAATAACACATTTTTCTTAAATGTATACATGCATATGTGTATTTATATATACAAAAAAATATACACAGTACACACACACACATACATTATGTAAACACAAACTTTTATTTTGGATGCGATTAATCATTGCCCAGCACTATTTTTTTAATTAAATTTTTTATTTAGAAAAAGATGCATTAAATTGATCAAATGTGACAGTAAACAAATGTATGATGATTTATATAATCATATTTAATTTTAAAAGATACATATTTAAAAGATTTATGTTTAAAATAAATGTTGTACTTTTAAACTTTCTATTTATCAAAGAATCCTGAAAAAAAGCATTACAGTTTCCACAAAAATATAAAGCAGCACAACTGTTTTCAACATAACCAGAAATGTTTCTTGAGCAGCAAATCATCATATCAGAATGATTTCTGAAGGATCACATGACACTGAATGTTATTTTTTTACGTTGGATTATGCATACTGGTTCAAATCTGCTGTTTAACAATGCAAAAAAAAAAAAAAAGTATGTCTGTCTAGGCTATAAACACTGAAATATGTCCTTCTTTAAAACGAAGGCTTTGCGTGCGATGATGGTGTGTCGCGAACTTTGCTCGACGTCACCATAGCAACAAACCATCGAGACATCCCAGCAGACACATAACTCATCTGGAGCGGATGGTGCAGAGAAGGGTTCTGGTCATTATTATGTTATGTGGAATCACTGAAAGATTAACTTGGAGAGCATGCATTATTCCTGTCAGCAGAAGGACAGCACAGAGACAAGTCCAGTCCTGATCTCACTTATCCAGCACATCTTCCTCCAGTGATGACCATGCAAAAGTAGCGTTTATATTTATATATATATAGTGCTGGGGAAGGATTAATCGGGATTAATTCCACATGCATGTATATATTTTAGGGCTGTCAAATGATTTATCACGATTAATCGCATCCAAAATAAAAGTTTGTGTTTACATAATAAATGTGTTTGTACTGTGTAAAATTATTTTGTATATATAAGTACACACACGTGCATTTATATATTTAAGAAAAATTTGTTATTTATATATAATATAAATTATATATAGTATATAGATGCAAATATTTCTTAAATATATACAAGCATGTGTATGTATTTATATATATATAAAATAATTATACACAGTACACACACATTTATTATGTAAACACAAACTTTTATTTTGGATGCGATTAATCGTGATTAATCATTTGACAGCCCTAATATATTTAAAAAATATTTGCATGTGTATATATATATATATATATATATATATATATATATATATATTATATATAAATATTTTATAAATAAAAATTTTTTTCTTAAATATATACATGCATGTGTGTGTATTTATATACAAAATAATTATACACATTATACACACATACACTCACCGGCCACTTTATTAGGTACCCCATGCTAGTAACGGGTTGGACCCCCTTTTGCCTTCAGAACTGCCTCAATTCTTCGTGGCATAGATTCAACAAGGTGCTGGAAGCATTCCTCAGGGAGTTTGGTCCATATTGACATGATGGCATCACACAGTTGCCGCAGATTTGTCGGCTGCACATCCATGATGCGAATCTCCCGTTCCACCACATCCCAAAGATGCTCTATTGGATTGAGATCTGGTGAATGTGGAGGCCATTTGAGTACAGCAAACTCATTGTCATGTTCAAGAAACCAGTCTGAGATGATTCCAGCTTTATGACATGGCGCATTATCCTGCTGAAAGTAGCCATCAGAAGTTGGGTACATTGTGGTCATAAAGGGATGGACATGGTCAGCAACAATACTCAGGTAGGCTGTGGCGTTGCAACGATGCTCAATTGGTACCAAGGGGCCCAAAGAGTGCCAAGAAAATATTCCCCACACCATGACACCACCACCACCAGCCTGAACCGTTGATACAAGGCAGGATGGATCCATGCTTTCATGTTGTAGACGCCAAATTCTGACCCTACCATCCGAATGTCGCAGCAGAAATCGAGACTCATCAGACCAGGCAACGTTTTTCCAATCTTCTATTGTCCAATTTCGATGAGCTTGTGCAAATTGTAGCCTCAGTTTCCTGTTCTTAGCTGAAAGGAGTGGCACCCGGTGTGGTCTTCTGCTGCTGTAGCCCATCTGCCTCAAAGTTCGACGTACTGTGCGTTCAGAGATGCTCTTCTGCCCACCTTGGTTGTAACGGGTGGTTATTTGAGTCACTGTTGCCCTTCTATCAGCTCGAACCAGTCTGGCCATTCTCCTCTGACCTCTGGCATCAACAAGGCATTTCCGCCCACAGAACTGCCGCTCACTGGATGTTTTTTCTTTTTCGGACCATTCTCTGTAAACCCTAGAGATGGTTGTGCGTGAAAATCCCAGTAGATTAGCAGTTTCTGAAATACTCAGACCAGCCCTTCTGGCACCAACAATCATGCCACGTTCAAAGTCACTCAAATCACCTTTCTTCCCCATACTGATGCTCGGTTTGAACTGCAGGAGATTGTCTTGACCATGTCTACATGCCTAAATGCACTGAGTTGCCGCCATGTGATTGGCTGCTTAGAAATTAAGTGTTAACGAGCAGTTGGACAGGTGTACCTAATAAAGTGGCCGGTGAGTGTACATTATGTGTAAACAAACTTTTATTTTGGTTGAAATTAATCGCTGCCCAATACTAATATATACATACATAATTTGAATATCGTGCAAAAGTTTGTGTATTTCAGTAATTCAAATTAAAAGGTGGCACTAATATATTAATAATTTATATAACTATAAACATATTCATGATTATACTTTTCAGAGGTATTTTTATTTAAAATCCTTTTTTTATTTTTATTGATTTCATGTAATATTCTGATTTTCTGAGATTTTGAATTTGGGGTTTTCACCTTTATATAAGTCAATACTTGCTCTGTAGCCAAGACCGAATCCATAAACATAGCCATAGTAATAAAAAAAGCTAACACTATTCAGAGGTGTCATGATTGAAATATAATTAATAAAATTAAAAAAACTACAACAGAACCTCAATGATACTAAAATAGCACTGCTTATTACAGTAGATGTTTTAGCATGACATTGTCTGTTTTTGACATAACAGCTCATGATAGTCATATAATATCAGCAAATTACATTGTGCTGATTATATTTTTTGTCAGAATGCACTCAGTGCATCAGTTTAAATAGCGTTTTGTGTGGTTGAAGTTTTTAAAATGGCTGAAATCATTCACAGATTTTTAAAGATGCCTGTTATGAGAAGTTTATTTTAGTTATTTCAAACAAAGTTAATAAAACTATCTCCATTCCCCCCCAGGTGTCCACTCCAACATGTGTTTTCTGGGCCACGTACACACACGTACACACACACACACACACACACACACACCGCCACTTCCCGTGTGACGGACGGTCTGTATTAAGGAGGTAGGTTAATTAATTTCAATCCCCAGAGAAAAACAGGTGTTAATTTCACGGCTGTCCTATAAACCCCTTCCTGCCATAAATTATGAGGCTCAGAATAAATGACTTGAAAATACATCCACATAATTAAATGAAAGAATGAACTCAGGACGAAACTACGGCTATGAATAACAGGCCACAATTATATTACTGAGAAGAGGACAGAAAACTGAAAGACTGAAAACGGGGACAATCTGTTTTGAATGCATTCTGTTTAATTTAAACAATATTTAGCATATTCATAACTATTCATGCATTATCTGCACATTTATGACTAGTTTGCTGTAAATTAATATTATAATATAACGTTTTTGTTTTTGACGTGTACCATTGAAGTACCATGTAGCATCTAAACTGCAATGTAAATTATATTTTACATTATTAATCATTTTGATAAAATAAATGAATTGGTGAGCATAAGACACTTCTTTCAAAAAACAAAAAAAATATTGTGAAAATCTTTAACTGTTGTGAATATGTATATACTAGAGCTATCAAACGATAAAAAAGTAAGATTTTAAAACTAATTAATTACTCAATGTGGTGATACACAAATTAACCACACATTAAATTTGGCTGAGAAATTACCCTCAAATTATAATTTAAAGTCATTATTGTGTTAAATGAGAAAAGCATCAAATAGACATTCCAAAAAGTAGCTTTAAAAAGTACTTTAAACATATCTAAAATATTTAATTTGATTCAACATAGAATTTATTACACACAAACTTTTATATAGTAAATTATGACCTTTAAACCTTTAATAGGTTTTTTATTTTTATTTTTTTTATTAAATGATAGGCCTACTCTAAATAAGAAACTAAAACTGCCAGTAGGTGGCGCTAAATGTCTAAACGATTAGTAAGTCATTGAATCATTCATTCAGTCGTTAATTCAAACGCCTGATTCATTCAGGAATGAAGTAAATGGCTCTCTTAATGAATGAATCACTGAATCATTGATTCACCCGATTGATTCATTCGAACAGCAGATTAAGGAATTAACTAAATGCCTCTCTTTATGAACGGATCTTTGAATCATTGGTTCACCCGATTGATTCATTCGAACAGCAGATTAAGGAATTAACTAAATGCCTCTCTTTATGAACGGATCTTTGAATCATTGGTTCACCCGATTGGTTAAAAAGGCGAATTCATTCAGAAACTCCAAGGCGTTCTGCTACGGCTTTATAGGTAACAAAAACAGACATTATTGTGTCTAAAATATAACGCAATATGAACTTATTTATTGAACTGTTTAATAAAACCAGTGTCACATTTGCTCTCGTGCCATTCGGGGGAAAAACTGCACTTGTGTGTGATATTGCGCTCGTTACTCATGTGATATAGGTTAAAAGAGACAAAAACTCATACAGGGACATTTTTTCCCTGGAATCTTGAATTTTAGGGTCTTTCTAACTGCATTTTTTCACAATATTTTGTTCTAGTATATTGTTGTACCATTCAATCCAACAGCATCACACTAAACACTGGCACTCTGCATAAATAACTAAGACAACATAGTTTAAATGCCATGAGAAGAATCACCAGACATTAGTGTAATTCACTAAACGATAACATCATCAGCGTAGAGTCAGCGGCCCGTGGCGCTTCTTTCACTCCAGTCATTTGTAAGAGATGCCCTAGAGCCACAGAACCAGACTTCCCCATCTGATCCTCGGAGTGAGTGAGTGAGTGGGGCCTGAAGGTCCAAACCGGCTCATTACAACACAACTATCACTGTCAAAACATCTCTTCCCACACGCAAGCATCTTTCTACACCTTTAGAGGCGGATGATGGTTGTTAAAGTCTATGGGCCCGATCACACACTCGGTGCATTGCAGCGGCAGGCGACGCAAGTGTTTTGCAAGTTTCAGCCTGACGCACTTTTCATTTTCACATCCTGCGCCACATAGTTTAAATAGCAAATGAATTTGTGGCCCATGAGCTGCTGGTCTGAGAACGAGTGTGTGTTCAGGCGCATTGTTGGAGCGTTGTTATTTTGAGGAACTGAAATAGACGGAGCCATTGATCGACTGAAACTGCTCTAAAGTCAATGGCTCAGTATTTTTATGTGTTATTTAAAGGGAGCGTTAGTGATGTGCGCCTATACGGGTCCACAACGCGCGCACACTTGTCAATAAAAATATTATTATTGTGTACATAAAGATATGGTGCAATCCGGCTTTTGTCTGCTTGCGCTTTAACCTCTCACACACACACACACACACACAGCTTTAACCTCGCGTACGAGCAGATCCGTTAGAAGCGTTCGTTTTTTCCGCTTGCTAATTCCTCCATGTAAATAGCGAATCCGCCATGACACAAGCAACTGGCTTTTAAAGGGAATGGGAGATGAGACTCTGATTGGTTCTGATTGCACGTTACGCCCAAAACACACCCATTACTCATTAAGAGAATAGAGACGACCCTTTAGACCATGCGCCGGGAGCACCGACCATTTTTCCTGCCGTTTAACTAGCAAAAGTGGATTCAGACACAACCAAGTGCGCTTATACGCCGTGCTCTTTAGACCATGCGCTTAGATCCTTAAAATATGGCCCTAAATGTCTGAGACAGAGCTGGTGTAAGTGAAAAAGTTTCGTGCTATATTTTCATATCCCATTTTTGTTTTCAAAAATCAGCTTATTTTCAGAAATGTTTATCTCAAACATTTAACTGCTACTGCTGTTTTATGAATAATATCACAGAGCAAGGTCACGAAGCACGTGTTTGATTTGGGCAGATGGTTCACTGTCTCCTGGAGTGTGTGTGAGAGGAATTGAGATGCATTGGTCTTGTCAAACACAGCCGTTGAGGTTTGGTGTTTCTGCTGATGAGTAAATGCTACTTGGACTGAATCCAAACAATAGTGACGCAGACCAATGAAAAGGTTCTCGAGGTTTCGTCCTCCTTTCGCTTTCTCAATAGCCTGGCAAAGCTCCGATCTGATTGGCTGTGATTCAGGGCAACTACCTCACCATGCAATCCCTGAAACTGCACCATTATATCTGCAAGACAGACTGAAGCTGCAGGAACAGTTTCTGTCTCGCTCATGCGGTGCACGTCACTTTTGTCCAGCACCTCGCTTTATTTTTACACTTATTTACACAATAACAGATTTTCCAGCTCCACGACCCTGGAGACATCAATGTCAAAAATTAGATAAAAATGGCTATAATCATTAATAATATTTTTTATATCGTGCAAAAGTTCATTTATTTCAGTAATTCAACCTAAAAGGTGAAACTAATATATATATATATATAGACTCATTACATGCAAAGTGAGATATTTCAAGCCTTTATTTGTTATCATTTTGATGATTATGGCTTACAGCTTATGAAAACCCCAAATTCAAAATTAGAACATTGTGAAGGTCAATAGGTGAAGGTTTTCATAAGCTGTAAGCCATAATCATCAAAATGATATCACTTTGCATGTAATAATGAGTCTATATAATATATTAGTTTCAGCTTTTAAGTTGAATTACTGAAATAAATGAACTTTTGCACGATATTCTAATTTTTCGAGTTTCACCTGTAATAACTGAGTATCAAATCATCAAATTATACTGATTTCTGAAGGATCATGTGACTGAAGACAGAAGTAATTATGCTGAAAATTCAGCTTCGCATCACAGAAATAAAATATATTTAAAGTATATTAAAATAGAAAACCATTATTTTAAATTGTAATTATATTTCACAGTGTTACTGTTTTTTCTGTTTTGATCAAATAAATGCAGCTTTGGTGAGCAGAAGAGACTCTTTCAAAAACATTAAAAATAGTAGTTTCCAAACTTATATATATATATATATATATATATATATATATATATATATACACTACCGGTCAAAAGTTTTAGATCAGTAAGATTTTTTATGTTTTTAAATGAAGTCTCTTCTGCTCACCAAAGCTGCTTTATTTGATAAAAAAAAAAAAGACAAACAGTAATATTGTGAAATATTATGACAATTTAAAATGACTGTTTTCTATTTTAATATATTTTTAAAATGTAATTTGAAAGCTGAATTTTCAACATCATTACTCCAGTCTTCAGTGTCACATGCTCCTTCAGAAATCATTCTAATATGCTGATTTTATGCTAAAAAAACATAAATTATTATTTTCAATGTTGAAAACAGGCGTGTACCATTTTCCCCCCAAAATTCTATGATGAATAGAAAGTTCAAAAGAACAGCATTTATTTAAAATATAATCTTTTCTAACATTATAAATGTCTTTACTGTAACTTTTGATCAATTTAACTCATCCTTGATGAATAAAAGTATTTTCTAATTTCTTTCCCCCAAAAATAAAAAATAAATTCTTACTGACCCCAAACTTTTGAATGGTAGTGATTAATGTTACAAAAGCTTTCCATTTCAGATCAATTCTGTTCTTTTGAACTTTCTATTCATCAAAGAATCCTGAAATAAAAATGTAAAAAACTGTTTTCAACATGGATAATAATCATAAATGTTTCTTGAGCATCATATTATAATAATTTCTGTAGGATCATGTGACACTGAAGACTGGAGTAATGATGCTGTAAATTCAGCTTTGATCACAGGAATAAATTACACTTCACTATATATTCACATAGAAAACCGCTGTTTTAAATTGTAATAATATTTCACAATATTATTGTTTTTTGTGTGTATTTTTTATCAAATAATTGCAGCCTTGAATTGCAGCCAGAAGAGACTTCATTTAAAAACATAAAAAAATCTTACTGATCTAAAACTTTTGACCGGTAGTGTATATATATATATATATATATATATATATATATATAAATACAAATATAATAATAATAATAATAATAATAATAATAAATATATATATAAATAAAATAAATAATAATATATATATATATATATATATATACACAAAACTATAAATTCCCTAATTTAATTTAAATTCTATTTTATTCTTATTTGTTATTGTGACATTTAATCACGCCAATAAAACAGCACTTTAAATAGAACTGATTTTAACAAATAAATTGCATGACTTCCTTTTAGAGCTTTGTAAACAAATAAATAATTATCAAAATATTTCTCTTTTTTGATTCACACTTTTCTTTTTATACCCCAGCACACCAGAAAGAAATAAGTAAAATAAGAATAAAATCAGTAAAATGTGCAAAGTGCAAAAAGATTGTAGTTAATTAATAACTGTGTATTAATCTGAAATGTGTCTTGATCATCAAATCGTCATATTATCCTGATTTCTGAAGGATCATGTGACACTGAAGACTGGAACATTCAGCTTTGATCACACAGGAATAAATTACTTCATATATTCACATACAATACAACTGTTTTACATTGTAATAATATTTCACAATATTTCTGTTTTACTGTATCAAATAAACGCAGCCTTGGTGAGCAGAAGAGATTTCGTTCAAAAACATAAAACAATATTTGACCAGTAATAGTAACACAACAAATGAATCACACCCATAACCAGTAACATTTTGCTTTCCAGTAAAAAGTATCTGTGCATCTGAGCTTTGCTCTCTGTGTTAAATTTGATTGCATATTTTAATTAGTAACTTTACACGCCACTTCAGTGGGCGAAATAATATAAAATACCATTTCTGCTATTTACAGACACGTCCGAAATATTTAGTAATTTAGTAGCATGCTTTTTAAAATTCTGCATTATTCATGTGTGTCATTACGGATCACTAGACCATCACTTTATTCCTTAAAAATCTATGAAGAACTTAATGATTGCCATATGATAACTGACAATACAACCAGCCAGCAAAGTCGTTCTCAATGAAAGTAAGCAATCGCTTCATGACTTTTAATTGAACACTTCTCAGGCATGAAGCGACCACTGAAGTAATCATCGCAATACGGACGGCTGATCCTGAACTCATTTCCTAACGCGAGCCGGAGCCTCACACACTCCTCGTCCTCACACACACACTCCTCGTCCTCACACACACACTCCTCATCCACACACACACACACTCCTCATCCACACACACACACTCCTCGTCCTCCTGGGAGCGTTTAGGGCTCTTGAAATCTCATCTTTAAATGACACTTTATGTCAGGCTGGCTGGGCGCTGAAGCGCTGCTGTTAGCCTGATTAACACTTCATCCGATTACGTCCCTGAGAGTGTGTGAGCCTGTTTGGAGGAGTGGACGACGTGTGTGTCCAGTGATTAAACAAAATAAGTCGGCACAGAGGATTAGTCACACTTCCACAATAAAACACATGTGATTAATTGTGTCCCTCTTTATCTACTTCTCGTCATTATATTCTCAGTGAATTTCAGACATCCTTCACACAGGATTTCAGGGAAGGTAAATTGTGCCCTTGGAAGAAACTAGAGACCGATAAATCAAAGCAGCTTTGACAAACGCCAATCCTCATCCTTCCTAAATAATGTTTCAACAGCTTTTCATAAACACTTATTACAAGGTTATTTTAAAAATGCATATTGAGGTTAACAATCTTCAGCGATGCATATGTGGTTGGTACGAGAATTATGATGTGTTATTATGAAAGCATGAGATTTACCCAATTATGCAACATTATATTTGCTTTGAGCTTTTTTTTGGTGCATTTATGAAATTTGAAAACACATAAGGGTTCTGGAGCAAAATAAATACAACACAAATTAATCATGCCGATTTCTGGCAGAAATCATTTTGACAAAAAGTATTGTTTTCCTGTTAAAAACTCCATCTAAACATCCTTAAAAGTGATTTATTTGATCAAAAATACAGTAAAAATATAGTGAAATATGATTTAAAAATTAAAATAACTGTTTTCTATGTGAATTTATTCCTGTGATTAAAGCTGAATGTTCAGCATCATTAATCGTCATATTATCCTGATTTCTGAAGGATCATGTGACACTGAAGACTGGAGTAATGATGCTGAACATTCAGCTTTGATCACAGGAATACATTACTATATATTCACAAAGAAAACAAATAATAATTTACAAATAATATTTCACAATGTTACTGTTTTACTGTATCAAATAAACGCAGCCTCGGTGAGCAGAAAAGATTTCGTTCAAAAACATAACAAATATTTGACCGGTAATAGTAATACAACAAATGAATCACACCCATTTTGCTTTCCAGTAAATCTAAACATGCTTAAAAGTGTAGTGTAGTTATTTTTAAAGGTTTTGAGAATATTTGGAAACCTTTTGTATCCTTCATTTCAAACTCTGATTTTAGTAATATAATGAATGAGGCAGAAGGATATAAAATAGCTTGACATTTTCACTCACATTTTCTTCATACTAAACCATTAATCATTTATATATATAAATGATTAATGGTTTAGTTAATCATTAATCAAATTATTATATAAAAAGGGGTAATTTAGGAAAAACAGTATACTGTTTTTCCTAAATTACCCCTTATTATATCATAATTTGCTTCTCTTGTATACATGACTATTTCCAACTCTTGTTAATGTATAGGTGACCTGAATTGACCTGTGCCATTTTTTATTTATTATTATTGTTAATTTTGTATTAATACTAGAGATACTTTATAATGTTATTGTAATATGATACCATAATTTTGTTAAATACATTTCAATAAAAAAGTGTTAAAAAAAAGTGTAGTGTTACCTATGAATAGGCATCATTATACGGACACTTGCCTTCTTAACCTCGTATTTAATGGCCAGTTTGACTCGACTGAGCAGTGAGCGATGATGCTGGCCTTCCTCGAGCTCGGCCGATATATCCCCGTTCAGGATGGCCTCGACCTCCTCGGTGTTTCGGCACAGATCCAGAACGCCAACCACAAAGTCTTTACACTGCATAGACAGCTTTCTGTAGTCATTCTGTAGAGAAGCAGAGAAAGAGCAGGCAAGGTGTTTTGAAAAGGCCTATTATGCCCTTTTACAAAGTCTATTGTTTTGAGCTCTGAACAGGTTTTCCTGCTTGAATGTTGATTATTCTCCTCATATTCTCCATTGTTGCGGCTCCTCTCTTCCCAGTCTGTCAGTAACGCTCGGGAGTGTTTCCCGTACCCTGATAGCACACGTACATCACAGAGACGTCTATTTGATGTGATGTTTACATCTGGAAGACGTATTTTTAAGAGTGTTTGCTCATCTGCAATACATCTATAGGACGTTTCCTGTTAGATGTCAAATAGACGTTTAGAAGATGTCTTTAAGATGTAATGATTTAGAATGCATGTTAAATTGACATCTTCTAAACGTCTATTTGACATCTGACAGGAAACGTCCAATTGACGTATTGCAGATGAGCAAACACTCTTAAAAATACGTCTTCCAGATGTAAACATCACATCAAATAGACTTGTGCTATCTGGGATCAGCTAGCTAGCAACGACTGTTGATATCGAAATAATGCTCGATGTTTTGCTATAAATGACTATTTCTCAGTTTTCTCAGATATTTTTATTTATTTCCAGATTCAATCAGTCTCGTTCTTTCTTACGCACTAAAACACGTTCACACATGCACACGCTTCAAAAACTACACTTTAAATCTCTTGACAAACTAAAAGACGCAAATGACGTTTGTATGTATTCTAAATAAAATAACGTTATATAGATTGTACTGAATGTCAGCTTGCTTATTTTTCTCCAGATCAGGATTTATTGAGTTCCACAATGTCATGAAACCAAGAAACTCTGCTTCGAACCACCGGAGATCTGTCGCTCACACACACAACTCTGCGATGCTTATTCCAAATGTTCGTTGGAACGATGGTTTCGGGAAACACGTTGAACTGCTGATAACGATGAATCTTGCTAACGATGCTTTCGGGAAACACATCCCAGTTTACTTCCTGTCTCTATGAAGCCCCTCCTTCTGAAAAGCACATGCTCTGATGCTCTGATTGGTCGGCTGGATCAGTGTGAGTGTGATTGGGAAATGTCCCGCCCCTTACCATAACCACCAGTTTAACACACTACTAACTAACTCACCCAGGCCCCGCCCCTTTGTTCTGGGTATTGATTATTATAATGAGGAATATTGTGACGTGTTCATTCCCGGAAGAAACTCAAGACTACAATGGAGGCGTTTCAGGAGTTCAGAAACACTGGTATACAGAATAGATTTTGTGACTTTGCTGAGCTTTTGTCACGGTTGGTAAATCTGCTGTCTCATTCTGGTCTTGTGTTCATGTTCGATCGTCCTGATTGTTTCATGTGGGCGTGTTACTGTCATTATCAGCACCAGCTGCGCTTCATCACTCAGTCTATTTACTGTTTCGTCTTGTGTTTGTCAGATCGTTGTTGAAGCTTCCCGTGTTCGTTCCTGTTTCCCGTTTTCACTGGATACTGGAGTTTGCGTCGTCTCATTCTCACTGGTTCACCTCTCGCTTCACTCACTCATCCGCGGATCGTCCGTCTCAGTCCCTGCGTCACGCGCTCCTGCTGTCGGTTGTCCCATCAGACTATCGTGGTTTCTGTTTTCTACACCAACTGAACGTTCGCCTCTTCTGTGATTACCTGAGCGAACCACTGTTCAATAAACCATCATTTTTACTTGCTATTGCTTCCATCTGTATCTTACCGTTACAGCTTTTTTCATGCTCAAACAGCAACATTACACACTGAAGGAAGATGAACATGAGGAGAAAGCAGAATAGCTCCTCTTTAAATGAATTCACCGTCCACAGGGGCCTTTCGGATGAAAAGGTTGTCAGACTCAAACAACCACTGACACTTCAACAGGAGATTCATGTCAGAATCCATCAAACAAAGTTCAAACACGGTGCAAAAACAGCTGTTGTAGTTCTCTTGGGGGAAAACAACTAAATTCTTCCAAGAGTTGCAATTTTTTCAAAGTGAACATGGTTCAGTTTATGATTGTGATCACATTACAATTATCGTTGGTTGTGGCTAAATCAATGTTTTGTTGTTCTTTAAGAAAATTGTCTGCCCTGGAATAGTAAATCATTCTTGATATCAAAACATTACCGCAAGTCTAGAACATTTTTCACTTGTTCATACCGAAACAGCAAAACCTGATTTGACCACAAAAAGTATGTTATGCAAATATATACTGTATATGTATAACATTTCAAATCTAAGTTTTGTATCTGTGTGTCAAATGCTGCAGGATCTTTTCTCTTCATTAACATCATTTTTATTCATCATGTTTGAAGTCTAACAAACTAACACAATGCTTCATTTTTGAATGTATTAAATGAACGCATTAATACTTTCAGGATTAACAGGTTATTTCAATATTTTCTAGTGACAAACTATGTTTAAAAGCTGCGTAATTCATAAAATTGAATTTAATTAATTAAAACTAAATATATAAATTTACCCCATGATGGAACCCTTAAATAGAACCTTTTCTTCTAAAAATGTATATCTACTGACATTCATATGTTAAGTAAAGTAAATAAATTATTTTCGGGTCCAGTTAGAATTTTTTACATTGTTAGAAAAGTCTTTGGAACAGAAAAGAGTTACACAAACATTAAAATCACACTATAAAACATCAGAAATGGGCGAGTTAAAATCAACATGAAATCAAAACTCAATATGTATTACTGGGCTTAATGTAAATGAATCACTTGTGCATATTATTTCAAAGAAATACATTGAAATTAACAAATCTCTGAAATTAATTAAGTAATGGAGTCTTAACTCTGAACTATTTCCAATAGCAATGAACTGTGTTTTCTAGAACTCTAGATTGATTCACTTGACACGAGAGTCATGAGAGTCTATGTGTTTATGTGAATCATCCTGGATGATTCTCTGACTGAATTACACTGAATGAATCTTTTACCAAGCAGAAAAGTCAATACCTCACTTGTTAACCTCAGGTACACTGAGACCAAATGCTTATTTGTTTAAATTAAAAAACATCACTGTCGGGATGGAATAAGCATAATCAACAAGTGTGTAGTCCTCCATATCAGTGTGATCTCCCAGCATGCACTGCTGCTGAGGTTCTGTTAAAAACATGACATGCTGTGTGTTTTATTGTTCTCTGTGGGATTCATAATACCTTCTCACACCACCAGGACGACAACAAACCTCTTATCAGCATGAGGAAAGCAATATGACTGACCATATGTTGAACCCAGACATCATGACGTTATCAAAGTGGGAATGATGTACAATAGCTGCGAAAATGTGACATTTATTTGCTCAGTAGGACAAAAGGTAAAAGTGTACAGTACACCAATAACTAAAGCAATATTTAGGTGAATCTCACAAAAGAACATATCCAAACCAGTCACCAAATCAAAAGAAATTCAAATATACAGAATATTATATTTAAAATATTATAATGAAATAAATCCATAAAATAATTCTAAATTCTCATTACTGTAATGCATTTAGATGTTTTACTTTTCATTTGATTATCATACATTTAAATCTGCATAATGTTACCACCTTTGTGATTATATAAATATACTAACATTACGAATTTCAATTATCTTGAAAAGATCATTTTCGAACATTTGTACTGTGTTACGGTAATGAGATGTGCTTACAATTAGTATAAATTTTCTTCGTGCAAAATATATTATTTTTTAATTTCAAAATATGACCTGTTCTAGACAGGCTTTGTGAGATTCACACATGAATGCATTATTTTATATCTATCTATTAGTGTTTTATGTGAATCAGACGACTTTGAATACAAACATGAGATCTGCAGCAGAATAACACACAACATTATTCATAATTCTGTCTGAGATAGAAGCTCTTGTACTGATACAGAGCTGAAGAGAGAGCTCAGTTTATCTGAAGTGAATCTCTGGCTCGGCACTGATCGAAATCTACAGCGATTCAGTTGTTCAGACAGACAGAGAGTATACGCTGACAGACAGACTAACCTTGACATAAAAGCTGAATCAGCAAGCATGACATTTACTGTTAGTCTTAGTTAGTGAATGTAGTCAAACATATTTACCAGAGTGAAGCCATTGTGCTGCGATGTCTCTTTATTACGGTTCTTTTTATCCTGTCGACAGCGGCAGCACACACACACAAATACACACACGCAACACAAGTTAAAAATGCTGTTAAAATGGAGATAAATGTTAAGATAATAGATGCAAATCTAAGATGAACTCTGATTCTGAGAGAGTTTGGGATGGAGAAGGAAATACATGTTTAACACAACAAAAAGCTGCTGGAGAAAGAGTGGCCACGTTCACACACTGGGTCATTATGACTCAGTTCAGCGAGGGAGTCATTTGTAATCTCTGAACGATTCACTGAATCTGATTCGAGATCTGTTTGACTGATTCATCAAAACCAACTCAAAAGAGTCGAATCTTACATCATGGTAAAACATTATATCAAAAAATAAAAAGTTACTCCAATGTATTTAGTGTTTTAAGGTACAGAATGTCATTCGTCTGTTGCGCAACAAAAAATAGACGGTTTACAGGGTTAGATATTATCAACGGATTTCGGTTTAATGCGACAGCAAAGGAGAAAATACTTCTAAATAATTATGATAAATGCAACAAGGTGAAGGTCAGAAGTGTAATTTATTTGTGGGAATTGTAAAAAATAGGCAACACAATCTCATGGCAATGACACGTAACTATTTTATGTTTTGGCGAATTTGTGGCTGATTCAAATGAAACCGTACGTTTTCCTACGAACTGCTTACGCCCCGCCCTACCTTAAAGCTTATTTTTTCACACAATGCACATCGTACATTGTTGTACATTGTAAAATGCACAGTACATATAGCTTGTTTCGGCCACAGAATAGAACTATTTAAAAAATATAGACTTTTTATCTCACAATTCTGACTGCAAATTGCAAGTTATTAAATCAGAACTGTGAGATATGAACGCAATTCTGACTTTTTTTTCTCACATAAATATAAACACGAGTTATAAAAGTCTATAAACTCAAGTTTACCTCACAATTTTGACTATAACTTGCAATTGTCACTTTTTTCTCGCAACTGAGTTTGTCTCGAAATTCTGAATTTTCTATAATAAACAGCGAGTTATAAAATTCAGTTCTGAGGAAAAAATACTTTTTCTTAGAATTGCGAGTTTAAATCTCACATTTCTGACATTATAAAACGCAATTCTGATTTTATATCATGCAATTCTGACTATAACTTGCAATTGCAAGTTTAGATCATGCAATTCTGAGAGAAAAAAAAAGTAAAAATTGCAAGATAAAAAGTTGCAATTAGCTTTTTTATCTTTTATTCAGTGGTGGAAACAAAGCTTCATGAAATCACCACCTCGTAAAATAATTGTTTTTCCTGTGAGATTGAGTTGAAATGACTCTGGAGCAAGAAAGAATCATACCGAAACTTCATCATACCGAAACTTCATCATACACATTTACCGAATCAATTCCCCGATGCGCATCAAAAAAGACGTGACTTTTTCTTAGTGATATTTAGCTTCAGTTTATCAGGAAGTGACGATTTTGTTCTCTTCGGATCACTGGATTGAAACGTTGCTTTATTCTTTTATTTGTATGCAATAATCTAAAGTTGCTCCTAAGTTAAATTGGCAACTTTAGATGGAAACATAAGAGTGACTCCTGTATTATTATCATGCAACGCAATAATTTAAGAGATTCGCTCTTTTAATTAAAAAGTGGCTGTGACTCCCCAAAACGTTGCTGTGTGTACGTGGCCAATAAAACTATTATGCAAAATATCAAAAATATCTAAACATGATATTAAAGCAAAAAAAAATATATGGTGCACATTTAAAAAAATCTCCATGTTGGTCCAGTCATCCTACCTTAAACTCCTTTTCGATGTTGGCGAGCTTGGAAAGCTCGTTGCTCAGCTCCAGCGCGGTCAGTACGGGATCCTCGCTGGATAACGAGAGATACGCCGGGCTAGCGAGTCCACGATACGCGTTTATCCTAGACCGCGAGTGGCTGAACGCGTCTTTTCTCTGCTTCTCCGTGCACTCGGCACACTTGCAGAAGTAGTCGTGCGGTCGCTCGATCCTGGCGCCTTTCATTAGTAGCATGTGCACCACTTCGTATTTCTGGCAGTGCGCGGCTAAGATGATAGGAGTGATGTCGGGCGAGAACCGCGTGCCGTCTTCGTCGTACGAGTAGAAGTCGTCGTCTTGCAGCTCGCAGGGGCTTCGGGTCAATCGCTCGCTGCTCGCGAATGACGGATGTCCCAGAATGGCCTCCACGATTCGTATGTAACCTTTGGAGATGGCTAACAGGAGGGCATCCCCGACACGGGCCAGGTTGTCTCGTCGCAGGAGAAGCTCGGTGACCTCAAAGTGTTCGTTACCCACGGCTAGTTGCAGTCCGTTCTGTCCCATGTAGTCGACGCAGTTCACGTTGAGCGTGGATGATTCTTCTAGCATCTTCCGGACCACTGGGATGTTCCCGTACTCCGCTGCGTCTAGAAAGCGCTCCTCCTCCGCTGTGAGACTGCTTCCCCGAGCGTTGAACATGAACGCCGGTCCGCGAATCGCTTGGCGTCGACCCTTTTCTCGCGTTAAGGTCATCCTGCGGTGGGGGAAAGCATC
The DNA here is from genome assembly GCA_031834385.1 of Semotilus atromaculatus. NCBI lineage: Eukaryota > Metazoa > Chordata > Actinopteri > Cypriniformes > Leuciscidae > Semotilus > Semotilus atromaculatus. Next base: position 674,432 of record JAULUF010000052.1, read on the forward strand.
CGAGGATTTCCTGCAGAGTGAAAACCAAGTATTTATACCTTGTGTGCGTTACAATCAAGTCAAGTCAATACAGAGTGTCTCAAAGCAGCTTTTACAGAGTTAACAGGAAAATACGTTTATTTCTAGAAGAAAATAGCGTCACAGTCCAAAAAAGTTATTATTTAGTTCATTTATATAGCCTATATATAGCCGTTTTGGAGAAAACGGTGATGTCATCGTCCAGCTCAGTTCAGTTCTCATATAATGGTGTCAGCAGGCAGATCAATAATATTGTTGAATATTAAATGAAACATCCCCAATTAAGCAAGTCAAAAGCCAAAGAAGTTGCAAGAAACCAAAACTCCCATAGATAAAAAAAAACCTTGGGAGAAACCAGTCGCTCAGTTCTCCTCTGGCCAACGAACGAACAGTGTGTGATTATGATTCAGGCAGCATCATACAGGTCAGAGGTCAGATTGGATCAGAACATGCAGAATATTATCCAGTTCCATATGGTTGACAATCAGACCAGATACGTCAAGCTCATCCAAAAGGAAAGTGCACCTACCCACTGAGCAAGCGACGTCTGTGGACATACAAAACAGGTTGATATCCCGTCCGTCCGTCCAGGCCGTGATCTGAACGTCCATTGACAGCCAGAATTAGTCGATTAATGACACTGAGAAATTATGTCTAATCTGGCCATAATCTAAACGTCCACTGACAGCCTGAACTAGTTGAGAAAAGACGTTCATACTGACTATAATCTGGACGTCCGTTGACATCCAAAAACAGTCCATAAATGACGTGAATAAAGATGTCCAATCTGGCCATAATCTAAACGCCCACTGACAGCCAGAACTAGTTGAGAAAAGACGTTCATACTGACTATAATCTGGACGTCTATTGACATCCAAAAACAGTCCATAAATGACGTGAATAAAGATGTCCAATCTGGCCATTATCTAAACGTCCACTGACAGCCAGAACTAGTTGAGAAAAGACGTTCATACTGACTATAATCTGGACGTCCGTTGACATCCAGAAACAGTCCATAAATGACGTGAATAAAGATGTCCAATCTGGCCATAATCTAAACGTCCACTGACAGCCAGAACTAGTTGAGAAAAGACGTTCATACTGACGATAATCTGGACGTCCGTTGACATACAGAAACAGTCCATAAATGACGTGAATAAAGATGTCCAATCTGGCCATAATTTAAACGTCCACTGACAGCCTGAACTAGTTGAGAAAAGACGTTCATACTGACTATAATCTGGACGTCCGTTGACATACAGAAATTGTCCATAAATTACGTGAATAAAGATGTCCAATCTGGCCATAATCTAAACGTCCACTGACAGCCAGAACTAGTTGAGAAAAGACGTTCATACTGACTATAATCTGGACGTCCGTTGACATCCAGAAACAGTCCATAAATGACGTGAATAAAGATGTCCAATCTGGCCATAATCGAAACGTCCACTGACAGCCAGAACTAGTTGAGAAAAGACGTTCATACTGACTATAATCTGGACGTCCGTTGACATCCAGAAACAGTCCATAAATGACGTGAATAAAGATGTCCAATCTGGCCATAATCTAAACGCCCACTGACAGCCAGAACTAGTTGAGAAAAGACGTTCATACTGACTATAATCTGGACGTCTGTTGACATCCAGAAACAGTCCATAACTGACGTGAATAAAGATGTCCAATCTGGCCATAATCTAAACGTCCACTGACAGCCAGAACTAGTTGAGAAAAGACGTTCATACTGACTATAATCTGGACGTCCGTTGACATCCAGAAACAGTCCATAAATGACGTGAATAAAGATGTCCAATCTGGCCATAATCTAAACGTCCACTGACAGCCAGAACTAGTTGAGAAAAGACGTTCATACTGACGATAATCTGGACGTCCGTTGACATACAGAAACAGTCCATAAATGACGTGAATAAAGATGTCCAATCTGGCCATAATTTAAACGTCCACTGACAGCCTGAACTAGTTGAGAAAAGACGTTCATACTGACTATAATCTGGACGTCCGTTGACATACAGAAACAGTCCATAAATGACGTGAATAAAGATGTCCAATCTGGCCATAATCTAAACGTCCACTGACAGCCAGAACTAGTTGAGAAAAGACGTTCATACTGACTATAATCTGGACGTCCGTTGACATCCAGAAACAGTCCATAAATGACGTGAATAAAGATGTCCAATCTGGCCATAATCGAAACGTCCACTGACAGCCAGAACTAGTTGAGAAAAGACGTTCATACTGACTATAATCTGGACGTCTGTTGACATCCAGAAACAGTCCATAACTGACGTGAATAAAGATGTCCAATCTGGCCATAATCTAAACGTCCACTGACAGCCAGAACTAGTTGAGAAAAGACGTTCATACTGACTATAATCTGGACGTCCGTTGACATACAGAAACAGTCCATAAATGACGTGAATAAAGATGTCCAATTTGGCCATAATTTAAACGTCCACTGACAGCCTGAACTAGTTGAGAAAAGACGTTCATACTGACTATAATCTGGACGTCTGTTGACATCCAGAAACAGTCCATAAATTACGTGAATAAAGATGTCCAATCTGGCCATAATCTAAACGTCCACTGACAGCCAGAACTAGTTCAGAACAGATGTTCATACTGCACTGTAAAAAAAAATCCTAATTTTACAGTAAATAACTTCCTATTTTCATCATTGTGGTGGCGTTCATGTGTGTTCAATTAGGGACAATCCATACAAACAATCATTGCTAAAATACAGACTGTCACAGTGAGAAGATCTTTGTCCTTTATCAATGCTATACCTAACCACTGCAGTCAACACTTTGGAGTATCCATGCTGTTAAATAAAAGTCTGTAGACAAGGGTTAAGGTTAGGGTTAACCCCTTAATTTCTAACCCAGACCCGGTTTCACAGACAGGGTTTAGATATAAAGCCAGGATTAGGCCTTAAATTTGGGCATTCAATTATAGCTTTTAAAAATGTACCTTAGAAAAGAAAAACATTACTGGTGTGCATCTTGAGACAAAACAATGGCACTGACATGTCAGTACAAGTTGCTTTCAGGTAATATACAGCTCATACGTGCATTTTAGTCTGGACTACAGGCTTAAGCCTTGCCTGTGAAACCCGGGGTATTATGTTGTAACTTAATTATGCCAATGTTAGCAAAGTGTTGCGTTGGACAGAGGGATTAACCCTAAACCAACAGGTTGTGTAACAGTACCACACAGGGTGAAAAAGTATGTTGACATTTATTAGGCATTAGAGTGTTTCTAAAGGAAAGGTCAAGAATTTGTGAAAGTGGAAAAGGGTCATTAGGGGTCACATGAAGTAACTCTAATGTCACCACTATGATACCAATCCATTAGTTTTTCACATAGGTCTACATACAGAATTATATGAATACATGTTTGCTCTGTTTAATATACTGTTTGCTCTATTAAATTGCTGTTTATCAGAACAGTGATAAATAAATGTTATTATATATGTTATACAAGTTACTGTAAGTTTAATCTTTCATTTTTTATCTTACATTTTTAATCATGCACTACAATGAAAACACATTTAACCAATTGATTAAATATAACAGCCAGCCTACAAATACAAAAGAAACAGCACGTGTATATTTTTTCCTATTCTTTCTTTTAAAACATTTCATATTGTCCTGTAATTGCAATGTTTTCACACTATTGGCTGTCTCTACGAGTTGTTTTGAGCATGATTGGTTATTCTGACTGTCATCCAGGAATCTGGCCAATGACAACTATGCGCGCCTTTACGAGTCAAGTTTGAATATACGTCAGTTGAAGTGAGTGGGTGTGTGTGCTGCTGCTTGGGACCTACTTCGGTTTTGTGGCTTTGTTACATTGTTTAAAACATGGATTATTTTACATCGGACTGCTAAATGTTTATTTTGAGCGAGTTGGGATGTAAATGAAGAACAAACAAGGAATATGGACAACGGACATATTGCAATCTACGGAAGGTAACGTAAATAACTTTTTATTTTATACAAATTCTAATACATCAAAATATAGTGTATTAAATTGAGAATCTAAACGCGATTAGAGCAATCAGTGCCGCCGCTCCCACCACGCGCATCACGCGCTGTGCGTAGGGCACCAAGTGCTGAGGGGGCACCAAAAATAGCCTAATGAAAAATCAATCATCAAACTTCTTGTTATAATCAGATTCAGCGCGTTCTTCATCTTCAATCCGCAGCGCCGAGCAGAGCTAGAGCACGTCAGAAACAGAGAGGACAGGGTGTGTGTGTGTTCATCTGAGCCTCATTGGTCCGTCACTGCTCGTCAATGTCAGAATATTTGAGATGACCAATCAAATCAAAGTAGGCGGGCTTTATGTTCACAGACGCTAGCGCGAATTTTAACAGTGCAACTCGACGCTTCAGTGTACGGTCAAGTGCGAGATAAGATGTAAGTAGCTAAACTTAACGTTTCATATTTGACAGTTTTTTTTAGGTCATAAATGTTAAACGAATGACAAAAAATAATTAGGCAAACTAATATAGTTTTGTCTAATTTCGCCATTTTGAACTGAAAATAGGCCTATGTAACATGTAGCCTACTGTAATAGTTTAGGCTACTGTCATTGTGAGGGGACAAGAAACATGAACAAAGCCGTTTTCATCATGATAGGCACAGGATTAATAATGAATGTGTACATATTGAGAATAAAATACAAATTGTAGCCTTTAGTAAATTAAAAAAGCCAACTTTAGGAGGGGAAGAGACAGGGCAAGATAAAAACAAAGTGAAAAAGAGTGTGATGCTGATGAGGAGAGAAAAATAATCAGCTGCCCACTCATGGTTTTAAAGCTGTTGTTATCGATTTTTTGTTTGTTTGCCTTCACAACATCTTAAAATGCACATCTGTAGTTCAGAGAAATCCAAAATTTTCCCGGGGAAACCCCGAACCCCCCTGACTAACCTACCTCAAATTCGGGACCACAGTGATGATAAAACCATGCCATTGCATGGTAATGAAACTATAGTGAGCAGTAGACCCTAAACTAAAGTGTTACTTTTATTTTTATTTTTTATAAATCTAACCCTCATTGGGGTATGAAACATAAATGAAAATGAAAATAAAAATAAATGATGGGGGGGGCATCATAAAGGAATTATGCTTAGGGCACCAAAATGGCTAGCAGCGGCACTGAGAGCAATATTTATATTAGTACGGTATTCCAATGTATTAGGCTAATTATGTGCTGAGCTAGCATGTGTATTGTCAGCTAACAACTAGTTTATGATAAAAAATAAAATAAAACTCAGCATTGGAGCTTTACAATGAGTGAACTGAGAACATTGTCTCTTTAGACAGAGGAACACTCCTTGACTCTAGAAGAATCTGCAAACTAACTTTAGGCTTTTATTGTTGATCGCGGGATTTAACGTTAGGTCTAACGTTATCGATCAGTCAAAATAACGAGTGATTGTATGTTTTGGAGCTGGTGAGTCAATTTTGCAAGCTTTTGCAAATGTCTCTGTTAGTAGCCTAAGTAAAAACAAATAGCTAATATTGCTGTGTGTGTTTCCTTCATGATCCAGGCATTTTGGGAGTAAATATTATCCAGCCACACGATCTTCAGATGGTGAGTATTGTCATAAAATACACGTGAAATAGAGGCAGACGTACACTGGTTCAAACCCTCCAGACAATGTTTTATCTTCTATCTTCTTGAGTTTACAGGCCTAGCTGACCCAAAAATAAATGTCTAACTTACTTTTGTGAAACACAAGAATGTTGGGAATAAAACAACTGTATGTTCCATTGCATGAGAAAAACAAAAACAAATAAGGCATTTCTCATGATATCTTAATTATTGTTCTACATAAGAAACTCATACAGTTTCAACATGAGGGTGAGTAGGCTATGAGAGAACTCTTCTTTTGTTTTGGATGAGCTGTTCTTTTAATGACATTTGCTAAATTAACCATGGTTTTTATTATAGTAAAGGTGTAGAAACCATGTTTTTTATGGTGGATTGATTACAATAATTTATTACCATTTGGTTAGTGTCGCAAAACATTGTTAATTTTAGTAAGGGTTCTCCAGATTTATATAACACTTAAGGAACACATTCAAAATGGTCCTATGTCACTCAGATCAATAATCTATTAACACACTTTTGAACTTTTTTTTTTTAGATCAAGCTTTGGAACAATGTTTACGGAGCAGAACAGGCACCAACAGAGAAACAAGTCCATCACTAGTAAGTATCCACTGCAGTATCTAAAACCGTAGTCAATTTTAAAGGCACAGTGCACTCCAAAATAAAAAAAATCAATTTTTTTCCCCGTGCCATTCCAGATGTATATATGACTGACTTTCCACAAAGATTTTTTGACAAATTATCCATTATTGTAAGCCAATATAATGCAAGTGCATGCACCAGAAACTTCATACAGTACAGCCTGCTGTGTTGTTCACACAAGATGTTTTCTGCATTTATCATGTGAGCTTTACAATGCTCTTGGACTTTTTGACCTTCAGCATTTTGGTGTCTATTCACTTGCAGTATTTGACACACGAACACAAGAGATGGATAATTTTTCTAAAAGTCTAGTTTATTTTTTCTAAAATGTGTCCATCTGAAGAAAGAAAATCACATACCTTTTCGGACGGCATAAGGTAGAGAAAATAAAGGGGGTATCAGTTTACTCTCCTTTAGCTACTATTTATAAACCTTACATGTGATTTAATAAATTTACAATTAAAGGGGTGTTCCAAGCAAACAGCTGTGTGTTTATATTAGGAGTGTACGATTCAGAAAATGTCACGATTCCGATTTTTAGGCTCACGATTCGATTCAATAGCGATTTTCGATGCAAAAACGATTCACAGTATGTAAATGTAGTTACTTTTCCTATGTAGGTATTAGGGATGTGCATCTCCATAACTGAGGCCGATGCGATATGCATCTCGATGCATAGCCAACGATACGATACATTAAAGATAGGCTACATATAAGCAGCTACCAATGCAATGCAATGCAATGCGATTCACTATTATTACGATGCGGTGCGATTCGATTTCAATTCAACGCGATGCGATTCAATGTAATACGATGCAATGGAGAAAAATATGATGCTATGCAATTCAATATGGTATAGATAGTTAACTTTTATTTATTTTGTTCAAACATAGAGCAAATCATAAAGTAGCTTTAAGTGCCATCTGACTTTTAACGCATGGCTCTTTCACATACAAAAGATTTGGTTTTCACAAAAAAAAAAAATCGCGTTGCGACGTTCGTCTGTTATAGGACAACTTAGTTTGAATAAACGAGCAGACACTGCTACTTGCTCTACGTTTATTTAAAATTAACAGCCAGACAACTAGCAGTGACTGAGCTTTCCATTAACCCTCTGGGCGCCACGGTCGAGTTTACTCGACAAGATGCGGCACTAGGGTTGGGTACCGAAACTCGGTTCCAATAGGGAACCGGTTCCGACGTAAACGGTAGTAACCAGACCGAATAAGAACGACAATTTCGGTGCCTGATTTCGGTGCCTGTAAAACATCTCGCGGCACGAATGATCCAATACATATAAATAAAACATCTCTAGTTAACCAGCAGAGCATTCATTTCGTTCGTTTGTTAAATAAGAGGCGATCTAGCACTGAAATGTGTTTTTTAAATCAAGTGATCAAAGTGCTCTTTGCCTCTGCGATCAGTGGCGCGGATGGCTCGCGCACCCAGCATTGTCTTCACTCGGACGCGCGCTTCAATCGAGACTCTCTATTCGTTCCAGTGAACTCACAAAATATAATTCACAAAAACGTGTCCCTGCTTGATATACAACCACTGATGAGCATAATTGGTTTTGATGAGAACAAAAAAAGAAAAGAAAAAAACTGTACGAATAATGCGGATTACAACTCAGATCCTCTGACACGCTTGACGAAAGTTCAAGTTCAGCAGCTGCCAGTGTCTCTATAGCACGCAGTGTGTTTATCGTGCAATTTATATGCGAAAATTAGATTTTATGTGCATATGATAGGCTACGAGGTTTTCGCGTGCATTTGATGCGCACTTCATTGCGTGTAATACACACGCATCCCACACCACTAATTCTACCCAAAGCCAAATGTATTATACACACGCACCCCACACCACTACTAAACATATAACCAACCCATGCGTATCCTATGCACGTAAAATCTAATTTTCGCGTATAAATTACACGATAAACACACTGCGTGCTTAAGAGACGATCTAGTAGTGTGATCGGGTTGCGACATCACAGACGATGATAACAGCAGCCGTTCCTCTTCGGACAAGTCTATTAGGCCTATTTTAATGCCAACTGCAAACCTTGCATATCAAGTAGGCTAGCAAACACAGTTGCCATTAAACAGCGAGTGTGACAACGTGTGCAAAATGTTTTAACAAAGTTCCAACACTTCTTTATACGAGGCTATAGGCTACTGTGTGTGTTAAATATTTCTGCTCAGTGTCAGATATTTCTCTGCTTGAAGTAGTCATAATATGTGAAGACAAAATGTTGATCTTAACTTAAGTATTTTACATCAGTAGCCTATTAAACGGCGCAATTTTTCATTTAATCAGAAAATCTTTAAATAGCCTATTTAAGTTAATATTGTGTCCAGTTTGGCCCTGTAAATAAAAGGGTATTATTTTTTGACAAAGTGTGTGCGGTTTCGTTTTCTTAAGTATCGGAACAAGAACCGTTTAAGCACCGGAACCGTTTAAAAAATACCGAGTAGGTACTGGTATCGGATAAAACCCAACCGATACCCAACCCTATGCGGCACTGAATAAAACGGCCGATTTTGTCAAATAGGGTGTCATATATCTTTCGTCCTCCCCTCCACTAGATGGTAGACATGTCATATTTAATCCCCAAATCAAAAAAACGTCATAATTCTATAGAAAATCTTCGAGTTAGAGCGCATTGAAATCAGCGCGAACAAAAGCGGAGCTAGTGTGCGAGAGTGAGCCATTTTATCAGAGCAATATTGTCAATGTCAGCGAGTATTTGCATTAGATTTATTATTATTATTATTATTATTATTATTATTATTATTATCATCATCATCTAATGGCATCAATAAAGCTTACCCACAATGAAGTATTGGGTCTTCTATTCGCGGACCCTGATTCTGAAGGGGAATATCTGCCTTCAGAAGATTATGGTGATTCTGAAAGTGAAAGTATAGCCCTACACCAAGCACAAACGGTAAATCCTTTGCCCAATGTAGATGGTCCTTTGCCCAATGTCAGTGGTGGGAACAATGTTTCCCAGGGTCGGAGTGTTCATCGCGAAGTTAGCAGGCGTGTTAGTGTTGTGGGAACGAGGCGCGCGCTAGCCATATGTAACTTTGTCTTCTGACCGTGTCTCTCCGCAATCGCGGCGACAGTATTGTGGTGGAGACTTTGTCTAATGCCACTGGGTATGTTAGACGAGGTCGAAGTATTCATAGGACAGTTAGGGGGAACGTGCACTCGTGGAGGGGGAATCGCAATGACAATGACAATAGTCCGAGCTGTGCACACTCGGCGCGCGCGCGAGGCAGATCTGGCCGCGCTGCTCGTAGAGTGAGCTTTTGAACTAAACAGGTCTTGTCTACCTGTGTATGTGTGTTATATGAATAATATATATGTGCCCTATACATGGAATCAGAGTGCCTACTGTATGTTGTAAATGGAAAATCTCTACAGCAAAAGGCCAACCGCTACATGCATTCGGTTTGTTTCAACCATTTTTAGTAATGATTTACACAGTTTGTTTACTACTTACTATTTACCTGAGCATTCAGTATTGTGCAATATAGCATACAGAAGGTGAGGGACATTTTGGGGGGAAAGAAGTGCTGCATTTTATCATTTAAACATGTGACTTTTCATGAAAATTCTATAATTCAAGAGGACCGCCACCATATGACGTCATAATATGCAAATTAGATAGGAAAATTAAATCCCTACATACACTTTGGGTCATCCTTAATATTTCTCTAATTTACAGAAAGTCTCTATCTTTTATCACTTTTAAGATATAGCCTTTTGAAATTAAGATGTCAAAATCGAACGTTTTAGGGAAAAATCTCTGGCGCCTAAAGGGTTAAATGAATCACACACAGTAAACAAATCCTTAACAAAAAAAAAAAACAGGCCTATTCTGGTGGGTGCGGTGATGCGGTGGTGACGCGTGTAACATGTAAGGGCGGCGCTGCCAATAAGCACCTAAAATCTGTCACAAAGAACCGGCAAAAGTAATGATTATGAATATGTAAAATATAGCAATGAGATATTTTAATTGTTTATTAATAAACAAGTGTTTTCTTTGCCAGTGTCGGCTGCAAAGATGAAGTTGACGATGCTGACTCGCGATCTTCGCAGTAGTCAACACGCCAGAGAGAAATGCACAATTCATACGGATTATCTGCTTATTACATAAGCAGAGAGCAGTCTGTAGTCTTGTTTTCTTACATTTGAATTGTTCTGTTTAAAAGTAGACATGTCTGTGAGGCAAGGAGGCTACCTTATACGCTGAGTTTCGGTTCATTTATGAGACGAGCTCCAGTTCACGCGCCGGCGCCTCCGTGTTTATCGTCTGTTATATTTAAGATATTTTAATAACACGGTTTTGGCGGTAATAGAGTTCTAATGACGGTGTTCAACTATAACCGTCGGTCTCACGGTTATATAATAACGGTCACACCCCTAGTTTTAACAAACAATAATAAAAATAAAATAACCTTTCACAAACATATATTTATTTACATTTGAATACAGTTATTAAAGACCTATGTTAGGGGTGTAACGGTTCACAAAATTCACGGGTCGTTTCAATACGATACACTTGTGTCACGGTTCGGTACGTTTTTGATACAGCAAAAAGAAAGAAAAGCCAGAGAAATTTCCTTGATTTAATTTTTTGAATTAAAACTAACATCATAAAGTATGTGTGTGTGGAATGCTTTATATCAGGCTTGATGTAATTTTACTTGATTTGTGATTTAATAACTATCTTATTTTATTGATTCGAGTACTCAAATTTTCTATGCATCTCTGCTGCAAGCTAAACCACAACAGTGGCGTTTGCATTTATTTATTTTACATGTTTATTTTTTTGCTTTGATTGTAGCTGCTGTCATGAAATGGGACCCAGCTGCAACAGAGGCCCAAATAAAGTCTGCAGCCGATCATCTGAAACATGCCCCGGGAGAGTCGGGGCGTGCTGCTATAAATGAAGCTTGTGAAGCTTATAGCAGCCACATTTTGTTAATTGATATGTTATACTGTTTTAACAACATTTTATAGATTGTTTAAAGGGAAATTGTGTTAATTTATAACTTTACTGTTCTGGCTTTAAGTTTTATTGTGTTTATTTATACTTTAATGTTCTGGCTGTTAAGTTTTGGTCCAGCAGAAAAAAATTGTAATAAAATATTTATTTTGAGATTTAAATAGTTGATTTCTTGGAGTGATCAGTTTGGTTTACAGGCAAATGGTAAGCAGTTTATTACAATTATATTGATAAGATATACAAATGCAAGACTTGTATATACACTACACAGTTGCCGTATTCAATTGAGTATTCAATATTATTAATATTCTTTAAAATCTTATTTAGGTCTGTGTGTCTGCAGTTTCATGACACGACAACTATTAACAATAAGTAACTGGGTTTTTCTCAGTGAGAACTAACTCACTGCCACTGTTTTGTACAACTTTTATTCTGGCTGCCTTTAGATGTCTAACAATTACGTCTGTAGCACGTCTTTGATTGACGTCTAAACAATGTCCTGAAAATACGTATAAAAAACTTTCATTCTGGCTCCTGTGAGGACGTCTTCTGGATGTCTAACAATTACGTCTGTAGCACGTCTTTAATTTACGCCTATACAATGTCCAGAAAAGACGTATAAAAACCTTTCATTCTGGCTCCTGTGAGGACGTCTTTTGGATGTCTAACAATTACGTCTGTAGCACGTCTTTAATTTACGTCTATACAATGTCCAGAAAAGATGTATAAAAAACTTTCATTCTGGCTCCTGTGAGGACGTCTTCTGGATGTCTAACAATTACGTCTGTAGCACGTCTTTAATTTACGTCTATACAATGTCCAGAAAAGACGTATAAAAAACTTTCATTCTGGCTCCTGTGAGGACGTCTTCTGGATGTCTAACAATTACGTCTGTAGCACGTCTTTAATTTACGTCTATACAATGTCCAGAAAAGACGTATAAAAAACTTTCATTCTGGCTCCTGTGAGGACGTCTTCTGGATGTCTAACAATTACGTCTGTAGCACGTCTTTAATTTACGTCTATACAATGTCCAGAAAAGACGTATAAAAAACTTTCATTCTGGCTCCTGTGAGGACGTCTTCTGGATGTCTAACAATTACGTCTGTAGCACGTCTTTAATTTACGTCTATACAATGTCCAGAAAAGACGTATAAAAAACTTTCATTCTGGCTCCTGTGAGGACGTCTTCTGGATGTCTAACAATTACGTCTGTAGCACGTCTTTAATTTACGTCTATACAATGTCCAGAAAAGACGTATAAAAAACTTTCATTCTGGCTCCTGTGAGGACGTCTTCTGGATGTCTAACAATTACGTCTTTTAGACGTGTTCTAGACGACTTTTTGCTCGCTGGGTATAGTCGCTTGGTTAAACCTCACATCAGTCTCATCAGTGTCTCTCAGAGTGAGAGATGAGGAGTGTATGTGTGTGTCAGAGACGTGATCCCACGGGGATGCAGAGCTGAGCTGACTCAGGCCGGACGGTCCTGCTGAAGGCGAGATCGCCCTCTGGCTTTTAATAGCTTCTTAATGAAACGCAACAGATGCTACATTCAGACAACAGGTGGAGTGACGTCGGCGCTAACATCCAGCTGACTCACAGTTAGTCGAGGTGAACAAGTGAACACTCATTACAGTGTTAAAGTCCCCCTGAGGTGAAAATCAAGCTTTTAATGTTGTTTGTTATGTATATGTGGTGTTTTTAATATGCTTTAACGCAAACCATGTGTACACCAAAAAGTCAACACCATTGCTGAGTATTCTCTCCTTAAAGGGTTAGTTTAAACCCAAAAATGAAAATTATGTCAGTAATAGGCTCTATGCACGATCGCTCTTGTCCCAGTTACATCCATTACTGCGTCGGAAGCCGTTTTTGCATTAGGTGGAGATAATGGCAAATTACACTCGCTGTTTACAAGAACTTCCCGCGGTTAACGTGACTGATGTTAAAGGATTAGTTCACTTTTAAATGCTCGCCTTGCTCTGTTCTGTGATGCGCGTTCGTGACTCACGTAATACGCAATTACGTTGAAAAGGTCACGCTTCTGTCCTGACGAAAGTTTTCTTTTAGCCTTTTTAATATTAAAACACCCAGGATACGCACACGAAATGGGCATTTTAAACAATAAACTGACACAAAGACATTTGAATATGTGTATATGGTCCTCCTTCCTCACATTCGTAAACACTGACTCGGTACTTCCGCCGACGCGTGACCTTTTCAACGTAATTGCGTATTACGTGAGTCACGAACGCGCATCACAGAACAGAGCAAGGCGAGCATTTGTGCTTATAAAACTTAAACTGTTTTATTTATTTGTGAAATGCCGATGGTTTGTCTAGATAAGACCCTTATTCATCGTCTGGTGTCGTTTAAAGCCCTTTGAAGCTGCACTGAAACTGTCATTTGGACCTTGAACCGTTTGGGTCCTGTTGAAGTCCATTATATGGAGAAAAATCCTGGAATGTTTTCATCAAAAACCTTCATTTCTTTTCGACTGAAGAAAGAAAGACATGGACATCTTGGATGACATGGGGGTGAGTACATTATCAGCAAAAGTTTTTTTTAAAGTGAACTAATCCTTTAACAATATTGTGAGGCAGTTATCTGTCACACATAAGAGTAAGAAAGAGAAGGGCTTTATATATTTCGAGCTACATCGACAACTTTCAGGGTGAGTATTCTCTCATATCATGGGAAATCCGACGAGCGAATCAGTTTCTAAAATCGTTGACTCCGTTTCTGAGAAAATTAATTTTATTAAAGTTTTACCGCTAGTACACTTTGTTATAGAACGCGCTATGCGGAAGTAAAGACGCTGGCTGAGATTCTTCCGGAAATACGTCAGCAGCGTTCGTGCATAGAGCCTATTACTCGCCCTCATGTTGTTGAATTGAAACTTGCCGGCCCAGAAAGTTAGAAAAGACAATGTTTCAAATAGTCCTACAGTGACTCAACCGTAAGTTTATCAAGCGACGAGAATACTTTTTGTGGGCCTCTGAGTGAGTTCACGCAGCGCTTCTGTGATGTACGTGTGATGCCCACACAGAGACTTGAATAAAGTCGTTATTTTTGGGGGGTTTTGCGCACAATAAGTATACTTGTCGCTTGATAAACGTAAGATTGAGCCACTGTAGTCACTTGGATTATTTTAAACATTGTCTTTACTAATTTTCTGGGCCGGCAAGTTTCAATTACAGAGAAGCCTATGAAGGAGTGAGACAGCTCTCAGATTTAATCATAAATATCTTAATTTGTGTTCCAAAGATGAAAGAAAGTCTTATGGAGTTGGAACAACATGAGGGCGAGTAATTACTGGCAGAATTTTCATTTTTGGGTGAACTATCCCTTTAATACTGAGGTGAACCAAAGACAGTCTCAAAAACACGGTGTGAAATCGCTGGTGTTTCTGACGTCACAAACGACCTTGTAACCAATCAGATCAACGTGTGATCGTCAACCAGTGGATCTCTGAGTGAGTCAGTGAGTGAGTGGAGGCGGGGCTCATTTGCATATTCATAGAACCGCGCATACTAAATGAGGCAAGGGTGTCGAGTTACAGTCAATACATTTTAAGACATGAGTTGAAAATTCAAGGTACAAACGTTTAAATATGTCATTTTGGTGACCAAAGATGAGTTTTAAGGGATAAAATAATCGACTACAGGGCGACTTTAAAAGTTATTGGGCCTGTGGGCTTTCGGCTAGTTGACAAACTCCTGACCATACAACATGAAAGCTGTAGGTTTGAGTCAAATCCTATACTTTCCTCTCTACAGTCTGTGTCATACAAAGTCTAAAAAACATCCTAAAAATTTGGGGAATTGGTTGAGAGTTGGGAATTTGGTACTAGAACTCTCCCAAAATTACAAATGTTTATTCTGAAAGGGTTTCCACACCTTTTGACCAATTCATTTCCATGCCTTTTGCCATTAATTCTGTAGCTTTTAAACTCCCTAGTCTGAAAATCTCAGAGAATCCACCAACACTGTTTACTGAGCCACAATCATGCTGTATTAAACTAATAAAACACATTACGCAACAAACTAACTTCTCTGCTTCAACACTGTATAATCCTTTAAAAAAAAAAGCACACACAGTGCCAGCAAATCTCATGAACACATTAAAAAAGAATCAGAAATGAAAAGCCAAAAGAAACCGTATTGATTCTGTTATTGTTCTCTTAAAGACATCAAACGACTTCAACACAAGTTTATCCATGCTTTTCCTGGTCATTCCAATATTGGAAAAAACTGACATTGGGATATTTAGGTTTTCTGCTATATAAAATGCAATATAAAAAAATAAATTAAAAAAACCCCCACCAGACTTGAATAGCTCTATTTGGAAGAATTATTCATTGTAGAATGATTTAGGTGATTTTGAAGCGGAGCGAATCTGCATAGAAAATAATAATAATACAATTGCAGGCATAGATAAATACAATAGAACAAAGACACAAATGAAACAGCGCTTTATGTTTTTCACGTAAATCTAACAGTATACAGAAATTGAATAATCAAATGTAAAATAACAGTGCAGAGTCTTCTCTGTAGAAATTAAAGTGTTTTTCTCTTTGTATTTAGTTTGATGAACATTAATGACAGACAGCAGCAGGTTTATTAGTCTGCTATCACTTTAAGAGCGAATGCACCGGATCTAATGATACGCATCCATTTTCTTTCTCAATGTTTAGTTCAAACATAAGCGTGTTTATGAGGATCCTCGCAGGGATTTTGACTGTGTGTGTCCTTAAAGTACAAATAGACACGAAATATGTCTATTCTTCATCCACTTAAAATCACTCGAATGTTTAATCTGACCGGAACTAAAAGATGTGCAAATGATATACAGGTTAAACTTTGCAATTAATCCATACGGATCAACTACAATCCCTGTACTTGACATCACACATCATATGCATATTTATATTATATACATTTCTTAAGAAGCATCATTTATTTTCAGACTTATTTGTTGGCCAGTTGTGGTGTGCAATAAATATTAAAAGTTCTAAACCATATTGTGTTTTGTTGTTCCACTATAGTAATGATACTATTTTAATATTTAAGTTAATAGGTGTCTCTCACATTGTCCCACAGCAACATTAAAATAGTGTAGATTAGTGTACAATGATTTATAACAAAATTGTTTCTATTTAGTGTCCATGTCATTCATTTAACATATTTAATATTGGGGGTATCCAAGTTGTTTCACATATTTAAACTTTTTTTTTTTTTCTTAAAAAGGAACGCAATAGTTACTTTCACAGGTAATTAGTTACTTTTGTAATAATGTAACTCAGTTACTTTTTGTGAGAAGTAACTAGTAACTATACTTAAGTGCTTGCCTAACACTGCACATCATACGATGTGACTACCGTGGACGCCACAGCGATATATCGTACAGTCCTAATAGAAGGAGTTTGTTTAATTTAAAGGCTGAACTTCCAGATTTATTTGAGCAGGGAAACTGATTTCACACCGCTCAGGTCAGGTCACGAGAGCCGGAGCGGAGGAGAAGCGTTCAGCTGGAAATCTGCAGCGCTAACTCTACACTTCTACCATGACCATGCAATAAACACAGAGCCCTAAAACCACTGGACTCCAGCAAACGACTGAAAATGACTTTATGTGCTCTGGAGTGAAGTTTGAGTTAACTTCCTAATGCATAACATCATCAAAACTATTAAATAACAAGTATGGGATTTATGTAATGACCAAATGTAGTGAGAAACAAAGAAAAACTCTCTTAGATTTGAGCTTACTTTAAAATTATATATATATTTACATTACATTTTATGCATTTGGCAGAGGCTTTTATCCAAAGCGGCTTACATTGCATTCATTGTATATATGAATTTATGAATTCCCTGGGAATCAAACCCATAACCTTGGCATTTTCTTGAGCAATAAACTTTACTTTATTGACCGCCTTTTTAAACGAATTAGATTTGTGCATATGACTCAATTTATACTTGTCTACACAACATGATGAATATCAAGCATTTAAGCATAACGATTCATATAAATAAATAAAAAATGTTTTTAAGATAATTTTTTTGTTTTCAGAACATGCATTTTAAGGTGATCCAGGGCAGTTTTCTTCATGAAAAGTTTTTCTTCAGTGTTTGTTGAAGGAACATAAATTCTCAAAAAGATGCGATAATAATAATTGAAATGGTCAAATATTGGT
The DNA here is from genome assembly GCA_031834385.1 of Semotilus atromaculatus. Classification (NCBI taxonomy): domain Eukaryota; kingdom Metazoa; phylum Chordata; class Actinopteri; order Cypriniformes; family Leuciscidae; genus Semotilus; species Semotilus atromaculatus. Next base: position 691,945 of record JAULUF010000052.1, read on the forward strand.
TAATTAATGGTCCTGGTTGAAAGGCTACAGTATATTATTTACTGAATATTAATATCAGACATAGATGATCTGCTTTGAGGAATGTTTATTGCAATTTCATATCATCTAATGCGAATGCTTTCCTTAATATTAAGGATGATGATGATGTTGCTGTAAAAGGTGACACATGGTCTAAGCAAATCGGAGCAAAGAAATCTTTAATTCTGAGTTGAACTACATTTATGGAGAAAGAGAGAAAAAGTGAGCTGAAGCTATTTCTATTCCTTTCATTAAAACACTCTCTCCGTTATCGTGAAAAATGGATCGATTGATGTAAATTATGCAGCTCGTGGTTAATCGTGTGCAAAAGTGAGAGTTAAACACGCATGAGGTTTTAAAACGTTTTATGATGACACAGCAAAGCTTCACACAGACACGCATGATCACGGCCTACATCTGTCATTGAGCAGCTCTGTTTACTCAGACCATCACAGATCCACATCTGTGGGCATTCACACGAGCACAGAAGCACATCCACCGGTAATGAGCTGCATCACTCACACGAAGGCTCATTCGGACTCGCTGATGTATTGAAAGACCAGTTCCAGATCTCAAATCATTAATTATGTCTATCCTGAAAAGCAAATCTCAACACAGAGGTTATAAATCAATACAGCCGTCGTACTTCTACATGAGAACTTGAACTCTGTGCCACTGGCATGAGCTTGAATATTGTGCTATATTTTCTGATCGCCTGAAAATTTGTGAAAAAAAATCCAAAAAACGTTTGCACAATAAAACATGCTTATGAGAAAATATAAGAATCTCTTTTCAGCTTTTCAGGTTTGAGCTTCTGTAAAAAAAAAATAGTTTAATTAATTTTACACGTATTTTAATGTTCAACCGTGGACATATTTGAAATGCATTTCATTTTACAAACATGAGCTGGTAAAGTATACTGTACCTTGAAGGCATGCAAGTTGTTTTTGATCAAATCAATATTTGTGCATATGTAATGCATGAAGGATCATGCATGCTGCTTTTATTTGACTTTGAAGTTTGATTCATCCAAAAACTCTCACAAAAGCACATGGAGGAACTTAAGCCATGCATGACCTGAAGCTGTCAATCAAGATCTCACTGGACAAACACATACATGTAAATGCAAACATGCGTGACGTTTAATAGAATTGTCTGGTGGTGGAAATGAGATTTAAAACATTATTGGAGTAAAATGGCTTATTTTAATGTATTACATTTTCTAACACTTTTTGCATAATTTGACAAAAGTGCATCTTTTTTTGATGCACAATGAAAAAATTGTTCAAAAGATGTTCACCTGGATTTTTCTTCATTTTCCCTCACACATCACACTTTTGAAAAAACTTTATTTAAACTCAAATTTTTAATTGTGATGGAAATTATATAGCCTAGTTTTTAAGAAACTGCAATAAATAATTTGTAGCTACACAATACTGAAATGGTCTATGTTTATTTCACATTTTGTTTACATTATAGACTAAACAGGGTACATATAAGAATATTTTATGATGGACTTTCGTATTTTAGAGATTTTGAAAGACTTTATTTATTAATAAATAGATTTTCGTATAATGACGTCATCGAGACGTAAGATTTGGTCAGATTTAGAAGAAAAAAAAATGCTTGCTAGATTTAGTAAATCCACACACGTTCATTAATATTCAGAGGGCAAATTACCATCCGCTAGGTGGCGCTTTAAGGTTTATCTCACAGCTTAAATTAGAAAATAAAAATAAAATAAATTTTATAACTTCGTTTAACCTTTTAACGTCATTTCTACATTTGTTAATGTATCATGTTATTAATGAAAAACAGCTTACAGAGGGAAATAAACAACATGACAAGTATTTAATGTATTTACATTAAAAATCCCTTCAGATCATACTTTAATAAAACGTGAAATATACTTTAATATTTTACTCAAACAAATACAGCCTATTTAATCATATTAATTTGACTTTTCATATTATTAAAATGACTTATTCTCCCTTTATCGCGCGTTATGCGTCATTTCAGTCAGCTTCGCGCGAGTTTGTGGAGTTGTGTGAACACACTCACATGTTGTGTCGGTAATATCCCGATGAGGAGTCTCTGGATGTCAGGTGATGTGCGTCCACTCCGCCGTTCTCCTCTTTCCAGCACTGCTCATCTTCATCCTCAGAAAACGACACTCTTTTCTGGTATTTGGATTCTCTGGCTTTCATGGACATGCAGACAGTGAGAGGAGCTCCGGGACTCCAGTGACTGCAGGAGATGCTCTTTCTCTGAGTGAGAGACTCCAGCATCAGCAGCGAGCGAGCGTGCGCGCGCGCGCGCGAGTGAGTGAGTGCGTGCGCGTGTGAGTGAGATAAGAATAGCATCAGCTCCGCCCACATCATTCAGTCAATACCACTCGGTATTAATAAGTAGAGGTCAAAGGGTAATCATGGCACTGTGCGCGAAATCAATTAGCCTTTTGTGTGAGTGCTTAAGTTCACTATTTAAAAAAAAAAATTCTAAGAATCTCGATAAATCTGACAAAATAAAATGTCTTAACATAACCAGTATAGGCTACTGTTTAAAATATTACTTTAAATTTAAGTTATAGGCTACTTTTTGAGAGAGAGTTAGTGTGTATGTGTGTATGTGTGTGTGTGTGTGAGTGAGTGAGTGAGTGAGTGTGTGTGTCTGCATGTGTGTGTGCAGGCCCGCCGACAGGGGGGGACAAACGGGTCTGTTGTCCCGGGCCCAGGATAGGGGGGGGCCCAGAACTGGGCCCTTATTAGATTATGGAATAATTGTTAAAAAATAAATAAAATAGGCATATTTGTGGAAAGAATATCTAATATTTGAGTTACATAAAAGCTTTTTATTTGTTTTCTTCCTAATTGTCCTTGAAATAGTGGCTCAAACCCGGTACTTGATGCGCGTGCATTCCCGAAGCGCGTGCAGTTGCGTCCTCTTCATAAAAGCGCTGAGACATGGCGACCGGCGGTGCTGCTGATGTGGTGGCTGTAAATCCACTTGTTGATAAGAAAGGAGGAAAGAGCCACATATGGAAATATTTTGGATATTAGCTCATAATAGCGACGCGGCGCGCTCGTTTTTACAAGTTCATTGTTGCATAGCAACGACAGACGCCACGGGAGAGCAAGCGCTTGTGGAAAGGAGAAAGCGGTGCGAACTGCGCTCTCCATGATGACGAGGAAGTATTAGCAAAGAATTCATTGATGTCTAGCCTTTGCATTAGCTTTACTGTACTAGATATATTTATGGAGATGAGAAATAAAAAGCCGGCTGAAATGCGTCACTGTCGGCATCGGTGAACAGATAATGGGCCAGATCCGAGTCTATTTTTGCTGCGCTGCTCATGCGTAATTAAAAGTGAAAGCACACTTTTGATGGACATGAGTTCATAAATATGATTTCACACAAAAAGTGCCCAAAATGCACAGATTTTGCATGTCTAGTGTGTTTTAACAAGAACTGCAGTATAGGCTATATGTCAGAAAAGAAAATGAAGACATTTATAGAAAATTTACCCATTTAAACGTGTTTTTATTATTCAGTTTGGGTAAAAGTAGGCTATATGGTGTTTTATAAAAAAAATATAAAAAAAATGTGGAAGTCTACTGTAAAGTGGTTAGAAAAAAGGAGAGATCTGGGCGTGGTGGGGCCCATCTAACATTATCTTGTCCCGGGCCCAGGCAAGACTGTCAGCTGGCCTGTGTGTGTGTATGCATGTGTTTGTGTGTGTGTGTGTGTGTGCGTGACTGTCTGAATGTGTGTGAGTGATTGTATGCATGTTTGTGTGTGTCTGTGAGTGCATGTGTGCATGTCTCAAAGTTATACTCAAAAGAAAACTATCAAGATTCTAGAGCATGAAAATTGAACTAGTAATCATCTCTGCACACTCACACGAGTAAAATGTTTTTCACAAGAACCTTTTCACATTTATCTCAGTGAAATCAGAGCAGAAGCTATAAGGTCTCACATGGGAAATGTCTTTTGTTGCATCTACACAGAAATGAAGAGCTCTTGGTTCTCTAAAGCTTCTCTCCATCACGAGGACGGCGTTTGATTCTCATGATCAAAGTTTCCTCGTATGTTTTCCTGAGAGCAGAAGAGCATTTAATGTCCCGCTGTATTATCGGCCTCTCGTATCGAGCAGAAGACACAGAGAAGCAGATGCACTTTAGCACAATTGAATAGACAGTCAGTCAATATGAAGCGTGTGTGTGTGTGTGTGTGTGTGTGTGTGTGTGTGTGTGTGTGTGTGTGTGTGTCCGCGTCGAGTCTCAATGTCCAGTGGAAAACAAAAGACACACAGACCTTCAGCAAGACCAGAACAGCATTGCGAGAGATAAACCTTTTCATGTTTAAAAGACACAAGTGTGAGCTGAGGAGACACAAACCAAAGTCATACTGTTTTTTTTTTTTTGTTTGTTTTTTGTGAATACCAAAAATTCACATAATTTTGCTTAGAGATCAAATGGCAGCTTTAAAGTCGGGATGAAACGAAAGTTGCAATAGTCTTTTCTCTCCTATTGTGTTGTATATCAGAGTTAAATGCTTCCAGAACAAGAACAAATGTGGGCGGGGCTTGATTTTGTTAGTGGGGAATTGATTGGATGGTTGGATGGTTGTGGTTTGCTATTGGTGGATCCCATGTGAGTGAAATTTCCAAAAACAAAACAAATAAATAATGATGTGCAAGGATAAATCATTTATAATAAATATTGCAATATTCCATAAAGAAAATAGAAAAAAAATAAATAAATAATAATTGTCCATTTTAATTTTGTGGTGACTTCAATCAATTGAATCAATTAGGCTACTTCATAAAATGATTCACTTCATAAAATTGAAACACCACAGTAAATGCAACAGAAACTTCCCAAACATGTATAATGATAAACCAAATGCAAATGTTTTCTTGAAAGTGCAATCTATTAGTTGTAATCTACAAATAACATTAAATATGAAGGTTCTGTGTAGTTTTGTGTCGTATTAGAACTAGCAGTTTAAAGCAATTAAGTGTCATTCTCCTTTTTGTTTTAGATATTTATACAGCCTATTAGTATGCATTAAAAACTAACTTTACTTACATTACAAACTGACTTGAGATCCATTAAAACAATCATTAGACAATGGTTCATGGGTTCAATAAATCAACATGATTTAAAACCTCAGATTTAAAACAATATGACGTAACCAGAGCTGGGAGTTATAAGTCACGCGAGTTATGTAATCAGATTACTTATCTATCAGAAATGCATTACTGACAAAATTACAAAATTAAAACAAAATATCTGAGTTACTTTTTCCAATACGTTTACACGACAATGATGTATTAAAAACTGAAACGTTTTCTTGTACAGAAGTCGATCCTCGTTCACACGGATCCATGAAAACGATTAAAAACGCTGCATTATTCATGCCAGGCCAGTAGATGGCGATGTCACTTTGTAAAGAAACACTAGGCACCTATAGATTTAACATGAAATACGCATGTGCATGACGACACTGTTTTCACAAATTCAATGTTTTGTAGTAAACTATAACAGTATCGTTTAAAAAAAAAAAAAGCACTTTGAAACCTATTTTCAAAAGTTTGTGTCTTCAGGACTCAAAACCGCTACCATTTTTAGTTGAAAACAATATTGTGTAAATGGCCCCTAAATATGAGCATGCATTTATTCACCTCACTTGCAAAAACAGATTCAGTAAAATAAATAATAATATAATGCAAACATGCAATTACTTTAAATAATACAAATATACACTCTCAAATTTGGGTCAAATATGGACAAACACAGCCGTTGGGTTAAATTTTTTTATTAAAAATGTTAAGAGTGTACTTTATGCATTTAATCTCACTTTATTAACCAATGTCTTTGCTGCTGACCTTTGATGATCCAATTCAACCATACCTTACGCCAAAATGACTTTAGATAAACATTTTCATGCATGTTTTTTTTTGTTTTTATTGCTGAAGTAAGAGTGTTGAACTTTCTTCCAATGTCCTATTCTTCTGTAATCCAGAAAGGATGAATTTGCATTTCGTTCAGCCTGAGGCTTATTCATTTCACTTATGGAGTGAGAGGACCTTTACATTTGCCAAAACTATATATATGTATTAATATATATATATATAATAACTTTTTTTGTTATAAAAAACAACAAAAACAAGCAAGCCCAAGTGAGAAAAAGTAACGCAAAAGTACCGTAACACATTACTTTCCATTAAAAGTAACTAAGTAATGCAATTAGGCTATACTTTTTTAGGGAGGAATACAATAGTGTACGTCACAGAGTCTGGTTTGCTGATATCACGTGACAGGGAGTTTAAGACAGACTTCAAACCACTGATTCGAAGTGAAAGATTCGGTGTTTCGAAGCATTCTTTCAAAAGTGCCCATTATTTTCCAGTAAAGTCGTACCATTCGAGCTCAATCTGAGGTGTTTCTGAAATCTCTGCGTGTGGTCGGTGCCGTCGCATGTGTGATTATTGTCCAGGGATATTGTCCAGATCACAGGCTCCTGACGGACAGAACGGGGGATTGACAGGAAAATCTGTCAGGGAGAAAGAAAGATGGACTTGTCACTTGTTACGTGATGTTTTGTGTAGTGTGGTCACGATTCTGTGAAATGTTGATGTAATATATTAGTATACAATATATATATATATATATATATGTGTGTAGGCTATATGTATGTATGTATATATATATATTATCTTTTTAGAAAGGCCTGACCCGGGTTGCAAATTAGCCTATTGGCTATAACCTTTTATGCAACACATCTACACATAGTTTTATGGCTATTGTATTGTTACACATATTGTTATTGTGATAATTATGTGTGTAATAATGTGCGGTGCATTGTCCCTGACAAATAAACGAATAAATAAAATAAAAAAACTTGTGTGAATTGAGATCTCAGCTTCTCTGGAAGTGACTGTCGCATGTAATCCTGAATGTTGTATGAAAAACTAATGACAGCTGTCACTTATGTTGTCTGACACTCATCAATATTTCATGCCATCACCTTGATTATAATGTCCTTTATAGATCATGTTCTGTGGTAAAGAAGAGCATACCGTGTCTCTTCAAACATTTGCTAATCAGACTTTATTATTGAATACAGTAGAGAGACTATATGGGGCGGCATCCATCAAACTGACAGTTTTATTGCCCCCCCTATGATTGGTTCCCGCCCTAAGCCCCGCCCCTTTTACCCCTCCCACCCACTTCCGGTCTGACCATCTGGAGCGTGGGAATTTTCCCACGCTAGCTCCGCCCCTTCTCACCCCCACAACCCCCACTTCCGGAGAGATCATGTGACCGTGGGAATTCTCCCACGCTAGCTCCGCCCCTTCCCACCCCCCCACCACCCCCACTTCCGGAGAGATCATGTGACCGCGGGAATTCTCCAACGGTACGGAACCCCAGCCATCCGACCCGGTACGGAACCCCTCCCATCCGACCGGTACCGGACTATGCACCTGTTACGGGCACCTGTCTTGTTCAATGTAAAACTGTTCAAAACAATACATTTGAATCTTTTTAAGAAGGATGACAGAAAACAGATAGGTTTAGTGTTTTTTATTAAAGAAAGGGTTTTCACGTTTACATTTGAAATCTTTTTACTTTCACACATTTGTAAAAATGGTTAAATAGGATTTTCTCAAATTGCATCAAGCAAATAGTTCTATTTTCCATCATACATTTAAAAAAGTTGTACTTTTCACATAACACAGTGCTTAAAACCATTAAGACCGTTTATATCATTAAGAACAGTACAGGTATTTACCTTCACACATTATTTTGTAAAATGTTAAAACATTAATGAGAAAGTTTAAATTGCGTTTTTCTTAAAGTTATCAAAATGTTCTAGAATTAAAACATCTAAAACACCATATATTTGAAGAAAACTTGTACTTTCACAATTACATAGTGTTTAAAGCCATTAAGACCAGTACAGGTATTTACCTACACACATTATTTTGTAAAATGTTCCATTTTATATAAACCAATTGTTTTAAAAGGTGTTTTCTTAAAGTTATCTTAATGTTTTAGTATGAAAGCATCTAAAACAACATGTATTAAAATTATATCAAACAAATAGGTCTATTTTCTATCATACATTTCACATAACACGTATAGTGCTTAAAACTATTAAGCCCATTTATATAATATCATTAGTATTCATACACTTAAAACATTAATGAAAAAGTTTAAACAGCATTTCTTAAAGTTATCAAAATGTTTTAGTTCTTAAAACATCTAAAATGTTAAAACGTTAAAAGATCAACATCCAGTTATTTACAGAAAAGTAAAACGAGTTAAGAGTTTTTTTTCATTACAAAAAGATACATTTACACATTATTTGCAAAATGTTACATTTTACATAAAACATCTAAAACACCATATATTTGAAGAAAGGCTGTACTTTCACAATGACAGTGTTTAAAGGTGTATAAAAATGGTGTATAAAGTTTAAATACACGTCTTTAGCGTTCATACATTGTAAAATGTTAAAACATTAATGTGAAAAAAGTTTAAACTGCATTTTCTTAAACTTATCAAAATGTTTTAGTATTAAAACATCTAAAACACCATTTTAAAAATGTTAAAAGGTCAATGTTCAGTCATTTACAGAAAAGTATACAAGTTAAGTGTTTTTTCATTACAAAAAGATACATTTACACATTATTTAAAAGTATTAAAATGTTGTATAAAGTTAAAATACACACATCTTTAGCGTTTTTACACATTTTGTAAAATGTTAAAATGCATTTTCTAAAATGAAAACATCAAACAAATATTAAAGCGTATCAAAACTTTGTGTTAAAAATCACAATATTAAAAATACATACATTTAAAAACTGACTTACGTTTTTTACATCCACGTTTTGTTATCCTGTTTAAAGATTTAATCCAACACCGTCGATATATCCAAAAGGTATAGATCCGTCTCCAAAGATTTATCCGGCAATAAATATATATTCAACAGCAGCAGTTTATCCAGAAGGTATAGATCCATCTCCAAAATGTATATCAAACTCCGAAACTTAGAGATTTTTATCCCAAAAGTCCTCGTGAGGAGCTCCGCGAAACACGTCCGCACTCTTACATCCCAAAAGTTAGAATGGGATACCTGATGTCCTGACATCAGACAGACCTAGACTCCACCCCTAGACCCGCCCACAACACGTGATCAGATGACGTGCTCGTGGGAAAATAGAATACAAAGCTCCCACGATCCGTGCACGCGCGCATGCGCACACACGCACACTTGGAGCGTGGGAGAATTTCACATGGCTTCCATCCAGCCCCACCCACGCCAAACCCCTCCCATAGTGTGACAGGATACGCGAACCTGCCACAAACTCAACGTGCATTCTCTTGGAATTTACGTTGCAGACCCAAAGACTCCGGAGAGATGCCTTTGATTAAGCTATGATGGATTTAACTTTAGCTCCGCGAAAATTACATGGATCGTGATTAACAGAATTAACCAGCGGAACATATTTTTCATTTGTGAAGTCAGATTGACCAGTGTGGATATAGATAGAAGATTTACATGGAATATACAACAGAGCACTCTCGATTTGGTTTTCACAGAGCGAGATATTGGATTTTATTTTTTACCACGTTATGGATTTGCTTGAAAAGACGATTTGATTGAGCAGTGTGGATATATAACGATAGAAGATTTACATGGAATATACAACAGAGCACTCACGATTTGGTTTTCACAGAGCGAGATATTGGATTTTATTTTTTACCGCGTTATGGATTGGCTTGAAAAGACGGAGGAGACGGATTAACAAATGGGAATATACAGACTGCTCGCGGACCACGTTAATAAATACCCTCGTATTAAATAAATGTATTTAATGTAATAAATAATAAATATACTTCCTTTGCATATCATTTGCATCCTTCCTATATTGTTTTAACAGGACATCCTGTAACTTTTCAATTACTCCGAAGCAGAAAAGTTAAAATTGAACAACATGGTCCTTCGGTGAAACGGAGAAACATGCCCGTACATGTTCCCTGAGACACAGACGAAGTCTACACGACATGCATACCATGACATACAGATCAATAACACGGGAGGTTCATGCGACATTTGGGTAATTTTATAAAGTGCAAACATTACAATGTAAACATTTAGACGGAATGCATCGATCGCGATCTAAATTCTCTCTAATGAACGTATTATAAAATAAAATATGCAAATGTGTTTACAATTAGCTGCACGCACACACATAATCCTTAGTTGACAACACTTGAGTTTAACTATAATTTACAATATTTACATTGAACAAGCGCATCTGCGCATTCTCTCTCCATTAAATCGTTTTCAAACTTCCCGGAAAGTTTTTGAACAGTCCAAATCACGAGCAGAGGTGGGGGTGTTTGGAAGAGTCCATTTCCAAAGTTTTTTTTTTTTACGGTTTTAAAACAAATAACATTATGTCGCAGGAGAAGTTCTCGCACACAAACACACCCCTACAATGTATTGGGTGGATGTGGTAAGATCAGGGAGGTGTTTTTAATCAAAGAAAGTTTAGTTTTTCACATATATTAGAAAATTTCACATTTAAAACTTTTTTTTTTAAAAGCTGTAAAAAGTTACAATACAAAGGTTAGTATTCCTACATTTTACTACGTTATCAGAAAATGTTAGAGAAAGTTTTTTTCTTTTTTAATTCTGTAGGCCTATATTTACAGACCTAAAACCATGATGCTTCAAAGTATGGAATATAAGTTTTTGAACATTTATAAGATTTTGAACATTAATACATTTGTGTGTTGTTGCAATAGCATCTATTTTCTTTAAATAAAGATTTACCTTTTTATTTTCTTTAAATAACGATTTACCTTTATTTATGCTTTAATTTCTTTAAAACAGTCTGATGACATGCATTATTTCTGTGATTAATTGATTAGTAATGTTGTTAGGGGTTTCCTCACACGAGTAAAAGCGCTTTAGCGTGTTTGTGACAAACACGTTGTATTTACAGACATTTTAAATGTATTTAACATCTTAAATGTTTTTTTTTCTGACCAACTTACATTTAATATGAATTACCTGAGGCGTTTAACAACCACATATAGGGAATGCATGTTGATTAGTAAGTTTCAGGCATAGTACAAACATGCTATGTTCGAGAAAAGCTCATATTGTTGTAATCTTTGTGTGATCTCACCCCACAAACGTAAAACTTTGTGTTGGGATGACCCAGGCATAGCTTTACTAAAATAAACTTTACGGAAGTCATTTTCAAGCTGTGAGTATGCTTCGACATGTAATTATACCATATTTTATATATTATGTTTACGGTTCCATTTGCTTTAAAGTCTTTGTTTGTTTGTTTGTTATTAACTAATACTTTTTATTTTTTAACTAACACTTCAACGTCCTACACAAATTAAAGAAACATATGAGCTAAGAATGTTCTCTAACCCCAAATAAACAGATAATGGGATGTTTGCAATCTACAATATGTTAGATATTACTCAGTATGTGTGTAAATAGCTGTGCTTAAATCTTTGGGCGTATTTTACACAGCAACATATTTTGTCACCGCAGTGATGCAAAGTACCACACTCTTGTAAAGCCTATGGACTAGCTTTAAAACATAGCCTTTATACAGGAATCACACGTGTCCAAAACACCAGTGTAAGATTCAAAAGACCAAATCACTAAGAAAAGAGGGCTGAAAAGCACTGATTATATTAAATACACAAAAGTTTGCAAATTATGGTTTCATTCGTTTTTAGTCATCTTGCTCAGATAGCAGATGATACCGTTCACATCTTGTTTCTCGGATTGTACGTGTTTTAGGTGAAGACTTTTCTTTGAGAGCCGTCAACATTCAATGTTTATAGGAATAAATGATAATTAAGAATTTAAGTGATAGTCTTTCTGTTTGAGAATGCTTGACAATCTATGACTATCCCTCTATCTATGATGCTGAATCACACAAAGTAATAACACGAAAAGTAAGTGCATGCTGTTTTACACTTAAACCATTACCACAGAATCACTTGAGTTAAATTAAAGCTTGAGTTAAGTTAAAACCAAACGTATCTTCATACCTGTTGTGCCAGACACAAATTGTTCTAAGAAATCTTTTTTGTTTTATAAATACACTTTTCTTATTTCTACAAATATCGAGGCTATATGAAGTTAATACACAATGAAACGAGAATAATGCTACCAAATACGTCTGACACAATGTTTTTAAGAAAAGGCACTGTTTTAAAATACAGATGTTTTTCTTTTGACAAACCTACAATTCCAATGATCTCACCCCGGTGGTGTTTAACATCCAAGAGCTGAAGAAGCAGTTCTTTATGCAAAAAAGCATTTAAAAACAACAACAATACAAATAGTTTAAGTTGACATAAACAAAACATCCCCTGATCATCCCTTAAGTTATAGTAAACATTTACAATGTGTAATTCTGTCAGTTTGACATGACGTACCTGCACCATATTATTGTAAAGCAAACACATTTGAGGGTTAACGTTAAAGTAAAGGATATGGATAAAATTCAAAGATTATGTTTGCACAAAAGTAGACTCTATAGAGGACAACTTGCTAAAAATAAATGTAGCATTTGCCATTTAAAACAAATACAGAAAAGCCGCATCAGTTTTGAATGTTTGTAAGTGGCATTTTATATTTTAGCCGATTACGATGTTTACATATTGTTTATATTTATTTTTGGACAGTTTGCAAAATTATAGTATACGAGCGTGATCAAAAGTGTTAAAGAATATGATGTGTAATACTGAGCTCAGCCACGACCACAAAAGAAAGATTTTTTTAAAAACAATTTTTTCAATTTATTTCAACAATACATTGAGAGACATATTCATTGAAACGTTATACAGTATATGCACAAATTGAAACGTTATTCGGTATATTCATACATTGAAGCGTTATTCATAGGCTATTTGAAGCGTTTTTCAGTATATTTATACATTGAAGTGTTATACAGTATATTCACACATTGAAGCATTAAAGAAACAATAAGTAAAAGTAAACCATTAGTAATGACGTTAAAGTCTGTCTAACCAGAAGATAAATTGTTTACACCCTATCACAATCATTTCATTTTTGAGATTTGTTACACGTCTGGTATCCTCCGCACAGACGTTATTGGAATCACACGTGGCATCAATTACTTTATGCATCAAGTCACCCATCTGGCGTCTAAAATAATCTTTAAACATACAGTCTATGGTAACTCTTAAACGACACTCTTTGCTCATGGCGCACTCGTACGCCGTAGGGTTGTGCACTTCATCTTCAGAGCTCAACGGACAGTCAATCTCCATCATGTTTTTTTGATTTTTAGAACAAAACTTCGTGGATGGTATAAACTTTGTCCCCTATTCGATGTTGAAAGATTCGGATAGTTCCTGGAATGTCGTGCGATTGAGTCTTTGCAGCACCATCGTCCAAGTCTTGTGCATTAACACTCTCAAGTTTGGGTTTATGGGTCAGATCCTCCAAAGTGTTATTAGTCAAAGAAGTGCAAGTCGTGTCATGCTCAGGCATACAGGAGTGTTGAAGCGGTCTTTGGTTGTCCATGTAACAATCAGACGATGTTCCTTCAACCTTTGATCGATGTGATGTTGCAGTACCACAGGTGTCCACACTGGTATTTGCTCGGGTCTGGTGGCTAGGTCAGCTGTGTCAGGAGGTCAACTGAGGTCTGTGTATCTGGGAGATTATCAGGTTGGATATAGGTCTACCCCTCCGGAGGGGGTTGTAAAGGGGTGTAGCCGTCATGACGTCGTAAACAGTGGGAGTAACCGTTTGTTTTTGACATACACAGCGGACATGATGCCTGAAAGAAGTTTATTATTTTCAACCAATTACAATTTTTTATTAGACTTTACGAGATCAAAACATACGCATGACCGGATTGTTCGCAATAAGAGCCGTAACAAGCATTTAGAAAGTAAATAGGATGTAATTTCATTTTGTGCAGGCCTAAAGTTAAGTTATACAATATTAATATGTTAAAGTTCAGTTATAGACTTTTAGCGCATTCGAATGTGTTGAGTTAAATTTAAATGTGATATAAGTGTCACATAATAAAACACGTCATTACCGAATTCAGGGGTGTTTAATAACGTTAATAGTTTTTAAACAGCAGATGATTTAAGTTGACTGATTTTTTATTTTTTCAAACAAAGTGACACAAGTATTTCTCTAGTTTGTTGTATACACACATTTTGAGGGTCACTTATAGAAAGATGTTTTCTTGTCTTTGTTTCGTGAAATCTTTTAATTGAATAACATAGATTTCAACGTACAAACGCACATTCGCAACTCTTGTAAATGTTTTCTTTTTGCTGTAGATTAGATGATGCAGGCAGGACCAGTGATAGGAGTGAGATAGACGTAGGGGGAGTCCGGGTATGGTTAACACCACCATCTCCACTACTTAGGGACAAAGAGTCATGCGATCATTTCAGTATTTACCTCCTGCCTCCCTGATACCTCGTGGTGGTTGTCAAGTCTGGAAACCGACACATTCTAAATTTATAGAGAAAAAATGATTTTTAGGTAAAAAGTTATTTTTTGACCAAGACTATTTTTTGTCTAGTATCTAAACTATTGCAGATAAAATAGTTTGACTTATATTAGATTAAAATTTAGTTTCTTATGTAGCATGTGATGCAGTTTCCCCCTGCTAATTTCAAACCAGTATGCTACTACAGCTACCTAAACAGTGACTGACAGGGGTGGGGTGGGTTGTAACACTTCTTGAAAAAGTGTTACAACCATCCCTTATCATAGAACTGATTGATTTTAATATTTTTATAGAATGCCTAGGCAGTGGAAAAGAGAGACAAACAGAGGTGTGAATGCCAGTAAAAAAAAAAAAAAAAAAAAAAAGCATCTGATGAGGTCACGAAGAAGGGCACATCAGATGCTTTTTTTTTTTATTTTTTTTAAACTGGTACTCACACCTCTGTTTGTCTCTCTTTTCCACTGCCTATAGGCATTCTATAAAAATATTAAAATCAATCAGTTCTATGATAAGGGATGGTTGTAACACTTTTTCAAGAAGTGTTACAACCCACCCCACCCCTGTCAGTCACTGTTTAGGTAGCTGTAGTAGCATACTGGTTTGAAATTAGCAGGGGGAAACTGCATCACATGCTACATAAGAAACTAAATTTTAATCTAATATAAGTCAAACTATTTTATCTGCAATAGTTTAGATACTAGACAAAAAATAGTCTTGGTCAAAAAATAACTTTTTACCTAAAAATCATTTTTTCTCTATAAATTTAGAATGTGTCGGTTTCCAGACTTGACAACCACCACGAGGTATCAGGGAGGCAGGAGGTAAATACTGAAATGATCGCATGACTCTTTGTCCCTAAGTAGTGGAGATGGTGGTGTTAACCATACCCGGACTCCCCCTACGTCTATCTCACTCCTATCACTGGTGATGCCTGCATCATCTAATCTACAGCAAAAAGAAAACATTTACAAGAGTTGCGAATGTGCGTTTGTACGTTGAAATCTATGTTATTCAATTAAAAGATTTCACGAAACAAAGACAAGAAAACATCTTTCTATAAGTGACCCTCAAAATGTGTGTATACAACAAACTAGAGAAATACTTGTGTCACTTTGTTTGAAAAAATAAAAAATCAGTCAACTTAAATCATCTGCTGTTTAAAAACTATTAACGTTATTAAACACCCCTGAATTCGGTAATGACGTGTTTTATTATGTGACACTTATATCACATTTAAATTTAACTCAACACATTCGAATGCGCTAAAAGTCTATAACTGAACTTTAACATATTAATATTGTATAACTTAACTTTAGGCCTGCACAAAATGAAATTACATCCTATTTACTTTCTAAATGCTTGTTACGGCTCTTATTGCGAACAATCCGGTCATGCGTATGTTTTGATCTCGTAAAGTCTAATAAAAAATTGTAATTGGTTGAAAATAATAAACTTCTTTCAGGCATCATGTCCGCTGTGTATGTCAAAAACAAACGGTTACTCCCACTGTTTACGACGTCATGACGGCTACACCCCTTTACAACCCCCTCCGGAGGGGTAGACCTATATCCAACCTGATAATCTCCCAGATACACAGACCTCAGTTGACCTCCTGACACAGCTGACCTAGCCACCAGACCCGAGCAAATACCAGTGTGGACACCTGTGGTACTGCAACATCACATCGATCAAAGGTTGAAGGAACATCGTCTGATTGTTACATGGACAACCAAAGACCGCTTCAACACTCCTGTATGCATGAGCATGACACGACTTGCGCTTCTTTGACTAATAACACTTTGGAGGATCTGACCCATAAACCCAAACTTGAGAGTGTTAATGCACAAGACTTGGACGATGGTGCTGCAAAGACTCAATCGCACGACATTCCAGGAACTATCCGAATCTTTCAACATCGAATAGGGGACAAAGTTTATACCATCCACGAAGTTTTGTTCTAAAAATCAAAAAAACATGATGGAGATTGACTGTCCGTTGAGCTCTGAAGATGAAGTGCACAACCCTACGGCGTACGAGTGCGCCATGAGCAAAGAGTGTCGTTTAAGAGTTACCATAGACTGTATGTTTAAAGATTATTTTAGACGCCAGATGGGTGACTTGATGCATAAAGTAATTGATGCCACGTGTGATTCCAATAACGTCTGTGCGGAGGATACCAGACGTGTAACAAATCTCAAAAATGAAATGATTGTGATAGGGTGTAAACAATTTATCTTCTGGTTAGACAGACTTTAACGTCATTACTAATGGTTTACTTTTACTTATTGTTTCTTTAATGCTTCAATGTGTGAATATACTGTATAACACTTCAATGTATAAATATACTGAAAAACGCTTCAAATAGCCTATGAATAACGCTTCAATGTATGAATATACCGAATAACGTTTCAATTTGTGCATATACTGTATAACGTTTCAATGAATATGTCTCTCAATGTATTGTTGAAATAAATTGAAAAAATTGTTTTTAAAAAAATCTTTCTTTTGTGGTCGTGGCTGAGCTCAGTATTACACATCATATTCTTTAACACTTTTGATCACGCTCGTATACTATAATTTTGCAAACTGTCCAAAAATAAATATAAACAATATGTAAACATCGTAATCGGCTAAAATATAAAATGCCACTTACAAACATTCAAAACTGATGCGGCTTTTCTGTATTTGTTTTAAATGGCAAATGCTACATTTATTTTTAGCAAGTTGTCCTCTATAGAGTCTACTTTTGTGCAAACATAATCTTTGAATTTTATCCATATCCTTTACTTTAACGTTAACCCTCAAATGTGTTTGCTTTACAATAATATGGTGCAGGTACGTCATGTCAAACTGACAGAATTACACATTGTAAATGTTTACTATAACTTAAGGGATGATCAGGGGATGTTTTGTTTATGTCAACTTAAACTATTTGTATTGTTGTTGTTTTTAAATGCTTTTTTGCATAAAGAACTGCTTCTTCAGCTCTTGGATGTTAAACACCACCGGGGTGAGATCATTGGAATTGTAGGTTTGTCAAAAGAAAAACATCTGTATTTTAAAACAGTGCCTTTTCTTAAAAACATTGTGTCAGACGTATTTGGTAGCATTATTCTCGTTTCATTGTGTATTAACTTCATATAGCCTCGATATTTGTAGAAATAAGAAAAGTGTATTTATAAAACAAAAAAGATTTCTTAGAACAATTTGTGTCTGGCACAACAGGTATGAAGATACGTTTGGTTTTAACTTAACTCAAGCTTTAATTTAACTCAAGTGATTCTGTGGTAATGGTTTAAGTGTAAAACAGCATGCACTTACTTTTCGTGTTATTACTTTGTGTGATTCAGCATCATAGATAGAGGGATAGTCATAGATTGTCAAGCATTCTCAAACAGAAAGACTATCACTTAAATTCTTAATTATCATTTATTCCTATAAACATTGAATGTTGACGGCTCTCAAAGAAAAGTCTTCACCTAAAACACGTACAATCCGAGAAACAAGATGTGAACGGTATCATCTGCTATCTGAGCAAGATGACTAAAAACGAATGAAACCATAATTTGCAAACTTTTGTGTATTTAATATAATCAGTGCTTTTCAGCCCTCTTTTCTTAGTGATTTGGTCTTTTGAATCTTACACTGGTGTTTTGGACACGTGTGATTCCTGTATAAAGGCTATGTTTTAAAGCTAGTCCATAGGCTTTACAAGAGTGTGGTACTTTGCATCACTGCGGTGACAAAATATGTTGCTGTGTAAAATACGCCCAAAGATTTAAGCACAGCTATTTACACACATACTGAGTAATATCTAACATATTGTAGATTGCAAACATCCCATTATCTGTTTATTTGGGGTTAGAGAACATTCTTAGCTCATATGTTTCTTTAATTTGTGTAGGACGTTGAAGTGTTAGTTAAAAAATAAAAAGTATTAGTTAATAACAAACAAACAAACAAAGACTTTAAAGCAAATGGAACCGTAAACATAATATATAAAATATGGTATAATTACATGTCGAAGCATACTCACAGCTTGAAAATGACTTCCGTAAAGTTTATTTTAGTAAAGCTATGCCTGGGTCATCCCAACACAAAGTTTTACGTTTGTGGGGTGAGATCACACAAAGATTACAACAATATGAGCTTTTCTCGAACATAGCATGTTTGTACTATGCCTGAAACTTACTAATCAACATGCATTCCCTATATGTGGTTGTTAAACGCCTCAGGTAATTCATATTAAATGTAAGTTGGTCAGAAAAAAAAACATTTAAGATGTTAAATACATTTAAAATGTCTGTAAATACAACGTGTTTGTCACAAACACGCTAAAGCGCTTTTACTCGTGTGAGGAAACCCCTAACAACATTACTAATCAATTAATCACAGAAATAATGCATGTCATCAGACTGTTTTAAAGAAATTAAAGCATAAATAAAGGTAAATCGTTATTTAAAGAAAATAAAAAGGTAAATCTTTATTTAAAGAAAATAGATGCTATTGCAACAACACACAAATGTATTAATGTTCAAAATCTTATAAATGTTCAAAAACTTATATTCCATACTTTGAAGCATCATGGTTTTAGGTCTGTAAATATAGGCCTACAGAATTAAAAAAGAAAAAAACTTTCTCTAACATTTTCTGATAACGTAGTAAAATGTAGGAATACTAACCTTTGTATTGTAACTTTTTACAGCTTTTAAAAAAAAAAGTTTTAAATGTGAAATTTTCTAATATATGTGAAAAACTAAACTTTCTTTGATTAAAAACACCTCCCTGATCTTACCACATCCACCCAATACATTGTAGGGGTGTGTTTGTGTGCGAGAACTTCTCCTGCGACATAATGTTATTTGTTTTAAAACCGTAAAAAAAAAAAACTTTGGAAATGGACTCTTCCAAACACCCCCACCTCTGCTCGTGATTTGGACTGTTCAAAAACTTTCCGGGAAGTTTGAAAACGATTTAATGGAGAGAGAATGCGCAGATGCGCTTGTTCAATGTAAATATTGTAAATTATAGTTAAACTCAAGTGTTGTCAACTAAGGATTATGTGTGTGCGTGCAGCTAATTGTAAACACATTTGCATATTTTATTTTATAATACGTTCATTAGAGAGAATTTAGATCGCGATCGATGCATTCCGTCTAAATGTTTACATTGTAATGTTTGCACTTTATAAAATTACCCAAATGTCGCATGAACCTCCCGTGTTATTGATCTGTATGTCATGGTATGCATGTCGTGTAGACTTCGTCTGTGTCTCAGGGAACATGTACGGGCATGTTTCTCCGTTTCACCGAAGGACCATGTTGTTCAATTTTAACTTTTCTGCTTCGGAGTAATTGAAAAGTTACAGGATGTCCTGTTAAAACAATATAGGAAGGATGCAAATGATATGCAAAGGAAGTATATTTATTATTTATTACATTAAATACATTTATTTAATACGAGGGTATTTATTAACGTGGTCCGCGAGCAGTCTGTATATTCCCATTTGTTAATCCGTCTCCTCCGTCTTTTCAAGCCAATCCATAACGCGGTAAAAAATAAAATCCAATATCTCGCTCTGTGAAAACCAAATCGTGAGTGCTCTGTTGTATATTCCATGTAAATCTTCTATCGTTATATATCCACACTGCTCAATCAAATCGTCTTTTCAAGCAAATCCATAACGTGGTAAAAAATAAAATCCAATATCTCGCTCTGTGAAAACCAAATCGAGAGTGCTCTGTTGTATATTCCATGTAAATCTTCTATCTATATCCACACTGGTCAATCTGACTTCACAAATGAAAAATATGTTCCGCTGGTTAATTCTGTTAATCACGATCCATGTAATTTTCGCGGAGCTAAAGTTAAATCCATCATAGCTTAATCAAAGGCATCTCTCCGGAGTCTTTGGGTCTGCAACGTAAATTCCAAGAGAATGCACGTTGAGTTTGTGGCAGGTTCGCGTATCCTGTCACACTATGGGAGGGGTTTGGCGTGGGTGGGGCTGGATGGAAGCCATGTGAAATTCTCCCACGCTCCAAGTGTGCGTGTGTGCGCATGCGCGCGTGCACGGATCGTGGGAGCTTTGTATTCTATTTTCCCACGAGCACGTCATCTGATCACGTGTTGTGGGCGGGTCTAGGGGTGGAGTCTAGGTCTGTCTGATGTCAGGACATCAGGTATCCCATTCTAACTTTTGGGATGTAAGAGTGCGGACGTGTTTCGCGGAGCTCCTCACGAGGACTTTTGGGATAAAAATCTCTAAGTTTCGGAGTTTGATATACATTTTGGAGATGGATCTATACCTTCTGGATAAACTGCTGCTGTTGAATATATATTTATTGCCGGATAAATCTTTGGAGACGGATCTATACCTTTTGGATATATCGACGGTGTTGGATTAAATCTTTAAACAGGATAACAAAACGTGGATGTAAAAAACGTAAGTCAGTTTTTAAATGTATGTATTTTTAATATTGTGATTTTTAACACAAAGTTTTGATACGCTTTAATATTTGTTTGATGTTTTCATTTTAGAAAATGCATTTTAACATTTTACAAAATGTGTAAAAACGCTAAAGATGTGTGTATTTTAACTTTATACAACATTTTAATACTTTTAAATAATGTGTAAATGTATCTTTTTGTAATGAAAAAACACTTAACTTGTATACTTTTCTGTAAATGACTGAACATTGACCTTTTAACATTTTTAAAATGGTGTTTTAGATGTTTTAATACTAAAACATTTTGATAAGTTTAAGAAAATGCAGTTTAAACTTTTTTCACATTAATGTTTTAACATTTTACAATGTATGAACGCTAAAGACGTGTATTTAAACTTTATACACCATTTTTATACACCTTTAAACACTGTCATTGTGAAAGTACAGCCTTTCTTCAAATATATGGTGTTTTAGATGTTTTATGTAAAATGTAACATTTTGCAAATAATGTGTAAATGTATCTTTTTGTAATGAAAAAAAACTCTTAACTCGTTTTACTTTTCTGTAAATAACTGGATGTTGATCTTTTAACGTTTTAACATTTTAGATGTTTTAAGAACTAAAACATTTTGATAACTTTAAGAAATGCTGTTTAAACTTTTTCATTAATGTTTTAAGTGTATGAATACTAATGATATTATATAAATGGGCTTAATAGTTTTAAGCACTATACGTGTTATGTGAAATGTATGATAGAAAATAGACCTATTTGTTTGATATAATTTTAATACATGTTGTTTTAGATGCTTTCATACTAAAACATTAAGATAACTTTAAGAAAACACCTTTTAAAACAATTGGTTTATATAAAATGGAACATTTTACAAAATAATGTGTGTAGGTAAATACCTGTACTGGTCTTAATGGCTTTAAACACTATGTAATTGTGAAAGTACAAGTTTTCTTCAAATATATGGTGTTTTAGATGTTTTAATTCTAGAACATTTTGATAACTTTAAGAAAAACGCAATTTAAACTTTCTCATTAATGTTTTAACATTTTACAAAATAATGTGTGAAGGTAAATACCTGTACTGTTCTTAATGATATAAACGGTCTTAATGGTTTTAAGCACTGTGTTATGTGAAAAGTACAACTTTTTTAAATGTATGATGGAAAATAGAACTATTTGCTTGATGCAATTTGAGAAAATCCTATTTAACCATTTTTACAAATGTGTGAAAGTAAAAAGATTTCAAATGTAAACGTGAAAACCCTTTCTTTAATAAAAAACACTAAACCTATCTGTTTTCTGTCATCCTTCTTAAAAAGATTCAAATGTATTGTTTTGAACAGTTTTACATTGAACAAGACAGGTGCCCGTAACAGGTGCATAGTCCGGTACCGGTCGGATGGGAGGGGTTCCGTACCGGGTCGGATGGCTGGGGTTCCGTACCGTTGGAGAATTCCCGCGGTCACATGATCTCTCCGGAAGTGGGGGTGGTGGGGGGGTGGGAAGGGGCGGAGCTAGCGTGGGAGAATTCCCACGGTCACATGATCTCTCCGGAAGTGGGGGTTGTGGGGGTGAGAAGGGGCGGAGCTAGCGTGGGAAAATTCCCACGCTCCAGATGGTCAGACCGGAAGTGGGTGGGAGGGGTAAAAGGGGCGGGGCTTAGGGCGGGAACCAATCATAGGGGGGGCAATAAAACTGTCAGTTTGATGGATGCCGCCCCATATAGTCTCTCTTACAGTACAATTACAAAGATTGTGTAAGAGTCATATACATATATAGACCACCGTTCAAACGTTTTTTGAACACTTTTATTCATCAAAGATGCATTAAATTGTTTAAAATTGACAGTAAGGTTTATAATGCTGTTAAAACATAATGACGTTGAAAATTCAGCCTTGATGGCATGAATAAATTACATTGTATATATTCAGATAGAAAATGACTATTTTAAATTGTCATAATATTTCACAATTTGTATTGTATTTTTGATCAAATAAATGATGAACAGAAGAAACTTTTTTTATTTTTTTTATTTAACTGTCCATAGTAAAGGACACTTGGACAGTATCTTGGAAGAACGCTTTGATCCCACAATATGAATCTTACTCCATAAATATGGTTTTATGTATCACACCATCTCACTTGAATATTGAACTTTCCAATAGTGATTCATTACCATCAGGAACGATAATAATCTCTCGTTCTCATGCCATTTAATTCACGTCTAATTATTGTTCGGTTCCACTTAAAGACCTTGTCAAATTGGGTCTGCAATCACTAATTCAGCTTATCATTTGATATCTAGCAAACATGGATTACTTCATACAAATATAAATTTTGATGCTCACATTTCCTCATTTACACTTATGCTGTTCCAAAATCTGGAGAATCTATGAATATCATGGCCACTTTTATCTATATAATGAATGTGACTGGCTCTGAAGTGACCAAATAAACACCAAAGTGCCACATGACTTTTATTAAGTCTTCTAAACCCATAACTTTAAATAACGACCATCGATTAATTCCGGACACACACTGAAAATCCTCACTGGCAAAACAATAAAAGCAGATCTAATCTTCAGCAAGACCAGTGCAAGACAAATGGTATCATATCCAGCAGGACTTATTATTCATAAGTCTTACACTGGCCTTGAGTTGCAGTGGGAAGATTTTCAGTGTGTGGAAGGAATCAATAGTTGTTATTCGGTGAACTTATGATGCTTTCAAGCGCATTTCGTCTTCCTGCAGTGCCAGGGTCAGATGTGTGGGGATTTTGCCCTGTGGCATCAGTCCAGCAAAAGAGCCTTGTGTAAACTAATGAAATGAGGATCTCACACGGATTTCAAAGATATGTGTGATCTATGAACTGAAGATGTCACTGTCCACTGAGTTATAGATGTTGGCCGTTTTGGGGAATAAAATGACCAGTCTGGGAGAATGAACTGCAAATGTATCTCACTAGTGCAAAGTGCCCGTGCAAAATCAGTTTTTGTGTGTGTTTTTAGTAATTGTTGGTTTGGTGTGTTTGAGTGCTCATTGTTATAATTACACAGCAAAAGTTCAGTGACATTTTTTTGTGTGCATGGTAGAAAGCAAATACTGATACTGACATAATGACATACAATAAATATGGGAAATTTATAACTACACGTTTCAGGGAGAAGCTTCTTGGTGAAAACGCTACGCAAACAGTTTGTGAATAGGCAACTGCAAATGATGGCCGTGAATAAAATATAATATTCAGAAGCACTTAATGTTTAGCTGACAGAGTGTTTATGTCAGAATGTTTATTTTCAAACCACAACCTCTAGAGCTTCTTTTACCAAAATATTTATCAATATCTTTTGCATTTCTAATCCAAACAACGTCAAACTTGGCACTGCACTGACTCGTGCCCGTAGAGAGACACCCGTCAAGTCTGAAATCCATCGGACTAACGGTTCGAGAGATATGCCAATAACACACACACACACACGTTCCTGTAATTTATAGATATCTGCCTTTAGTCAACAACAAACAATCTTTGTCAACGTTTTAATTCAGAATATGGAAACTTGTGGCTGGCGAGGGAAGAAAGGAGGAAACAAAAGACATGTAATGCCTGACATATGAAATAAAATAAAATTTTTAAAAAAGGAATATAGTTTATAGGAATTAAACCTTTAAACGAAAATATATAAAAAAGTCTGCATATGTATTTTTTGTTGAGTATCATATTTGACACGTCAGGCTTTTATGATATAGTGAAAATATGAAGCTCAAACTCGAGTATTTAATCAGTGGGTAAAAATATGCACATTTTGATGCAGATGTTATTTATATGAACAAAATGTAAGAGTAAAATCTGATGCTTGTATAATGTAAATCAATGAGATCTTTATA
Organism: Semotilus atromaculatus; assembly: GCA_031834385.1. Taxonomy (NCBI): domain Eukaryota; kingdom Metazoa; phylum Chordata; class Actinopteri; order Cypriniformes; family Leuciscidae; genus Semotilus; species Semotilus atromaculatus. The sequence goes on from JAULUF010000052.1 coordinate 716,866, forward strand.
ACAGCGATAGCAGATACTTACATAAACTGCATATGAATATCAACATCTGCCAATAATTTAGTAAGATGATATTTAAATGTTTAGTTTTATGATCAAAGCCCTGTAGTTTTAAAACATATAATGCAATGCAATACAGTGATTACTGAGAGATGAACAAATAAACCTTTCTCAAAAGCCCGATGATCATATTTGAGACTCATGAGTTTTCGAAAAAATTATGTCTGGATAATCAAGTAAAGATAAGATGCGTGATATCTTTAAATATCTTGAATAAAAATCAGTAATGTTTTCACCGAAAAAAAGACATGTGAAGCACAAGCTGAAGGAGGACGTTTGTACAATTATAGTAAAAGACCTTTTTCTAGTAAAAAATCTAAAACTATTAATCAGACAAAAGGACTAGAGAACGTGAGCGACAGGTATCAGCAGATGTTGATCATAAAGAGGCCTTAGAGATGTGCATATCAAATATGATACAGGCTTTATAGGGTTAAAGAAAACAATCAAACTAATTGCGTTGTTCTTAAAAAAATCATCCCAGTGTTTTCACTTCACTGCCCACCCACTCTGAAGGACGCTGTCTGCAGTCTGACTTGTTCTTGCACTCCTGTCAGTTCAACAGCTTCTTCAGATGAAGAGCTTTAACATGGAGAGGAGAAATGACCTGCTGTTAAAGGAACACTCCACTTTTTTTGGAAATAGGCTCATTTTCCAGCTCCTCTAGAGTTAAACAGTTTTACCGTTTTCGAATCCATTTCAGCCGGGTCTGGCGGCGGTACTTTTAGCATAGCTTAGCATAGATCATTGAATCAGATTAGACCGTTAGCATCTCTCAAAAAAATGACCAAAGACTTTTGATATTTTGCCTATTTAAAACTAGACTCTTCTGTAGTTACATAGTGTACTAAGACCGATGGAAAATGAAAAGATTTTCTAGGCCGATATGATTGATTATTACGCAGGAATGAGAGTATAGTTCCTAGCCATATTGTCCTAGACAATTTTCATTTTCCATCGGTCTTAGTTCATGATGTAACTACAGAAGAGGCAAGTTTTAAATAGGAAAAATTTCTGAGCTCTTTGTTAATTTTTTTGAGAGAGATGCTAACGGTCTAATCTGATTCAATGATCTATGCTAAGCTATGCTAAAAGTGCTCCCGCCGCCAGACCCGGAGATCGGCTGAATGGATTCAAAAACGGTAAAACACTGTTTAACTCTAGAGGAGCTGGAAAATGAGAAAATTTCCAAAATAAGTGGAGTGTTCCTTTAATACAACACTGTAAAGTTTGACAAAGCAAGTTTCAGAGACTCTAGCGAGCAGCAGAAACAGTCATTACTCTGCGTCACCGTTACAGAAAACTACATCAAATAAATATGCCTTCATCATGTAAAGTTGTAAAAGTAATAATTTTCCTGAGCTAGAATGGAGACACTCAATAAACGGTATTGAATAATGATTCAAACATTGATTCAGAGTTCATTATTGACATGCATCTGCTGTAAAGTTTATTGGCCTTGTTTTATTGCAGTATGTACAGTAGTTATGTATTTAATGCATTTAGCGCCTGTACACAGTGTAGAACAACTGTAAAGTGTGAATGTAATTTTAGTATTGCCGCAGTAACTCTGAGACGAGAGCAGGCGAGAGAGAAGAAAACTTTCTCACTTTCTGCAGAGATGAATATTAGATCGTACCTGCCTGAGGAAACAGAATATGAATTACTTTCATTTTACAAGTCACATTAAATTAGATGAAATGTAAAAATAAATAGGTAAACTGAAACACTTGTTTTTGCTGGTTGGCAGACGGATATGTCTATATTAGGTCACAATGAAGCATGGAACGAAACCGTTTTTACATATTGTCACATTCAATTGATTTATGAATGCGGTACATAATAGTCTTTTTTTTTTTAATTTTTATCGAATTACACATTGCGCTGGTTATGTTGATATCTCACGGATGCAGCACTTCACAGAATATTGTTCTGATATATTTCTATTATATTATCTTATACATTTTAGATACTTGAAATCTCCTTGTAGTCAATAATGTTATCTCTTAAAACTCATCTTTGATCACCAAAATTACGTATATAAATGTTTTTCTTTGGGAAAAAAAATTCTTCATGCCTTAAAATATCTTGAATGTAACTCGACACCCTTGCCTCATTTACTATGCGAGGTTCTATGAATATGCAAATGAGCCCCGCCTCCACTCACTCAGCTCAGAGATCCACTGATTGACGAATTTACACATGGTTTTCTTAATTAAAGCATATTAAAAACACCTTTAACATTACATTAAAAGCTGGATTTCACCACAGGGGGACTTTAATTACTTTTCCAAAGGGGCAGCTTAATTGTAGAATGGAAGTTAAATTATGTGTGTATCTCGAAGCTTAGTTAGCTACATTTCAAAGTAGTTTCCCCAACATTAATTCACATTCAGCAGGATAAACCAATGTTTTGATCTGAAGAAACACTGATAACATAATTATCTGCCTGACATTTACATTATAGCCTACTCTGTCTCTTTAATTTAACACTTGCCTCAGCAAATACTGAATGTGACATATCATTTGATGGCAATTACACAATCTTGTATCCAGAATAGTTATCATCAGTCAGCTGTGCAGAACAGCTTTCAGACCTGACCGTGAGTAAAAGCCTCATACTCCGCTATGTGAATCACTTATTTCAATATCAAGACAGAAAATGTTGTGAGATCTTATTGGATGCATTGATGTCTGTAAACAACGTTAAACTCTCAGGCCACAAATGCCAGTTTACAAAATGTGTGAGTATGCATTAAAATAAGTATTTACAGTAGCTCTAAATTTAAGATTTATGTAGCCTATTTGAATTGCATATTACATTTCAATCAGTTTGGATTTAAATAGGACTACATAGTTTTAGCATATGCATAATGCACGTTTGTCAGTCAAGTGAAACTTCTGCACTCAAAAATCATGGCATAGGTTATAATTATTAACTATCTGCATTTTTTTATTTGATATAAATAATCATATTTTCAAAGTGCATTCATTAAAACAAATCAGCATAAATCTGTCAATTGTGAAAACAACTACATTTACTCAGTTAAAAAGTATGTGTAATCATGTACACCGAAGGCAGTGCGAACCCATGTGCAGTTTATTCATGAAACAAACACAAAAATAAACTAAAGACTTAGAAAAGCTTGACTTGGAACATCAAATAAACTTGAACTCACCGACAGCAGTTACAGGGAACAAAGAAACACCTGTGAACAATCAGACAATGAACCAATGAGAAAACAGAACTGATGAAACAAGAACCAATCAGAACATTACACATAAGCACATGACATGATCACATGACGGACATGACAAACAGGAACTATGAAAACTACAAGATAAAAGACATGAAAACATAAATCCCAAGCCAAACGTGGTTCAAATATGTCTGTGGAACAAGCAAATAAAATGTATGAGATTGAAACAAATTATTCAAATCATTGACGATAATAAACCTGGTTATTATGCATTTAAAACACATTCAGTTTATCAGCAAAAATCATACCTTCTTCGTTTCTAGGGCTGTCAAATGATTAATCACGATTAATCGCATCCAAAATAAAAGTTTGTGTTTACATAATAAATGTGTTTGTACTGTGTATAATTATTTTATATATATAAATACATACACATGCTTGTATATATTTAAGAAATATTTGCATGTATATACTATATATAGATTTATATAATTTATATTATATATAAATATAAATATTTTATATATAAATAAAAAAATTTTCTTAAATATATAAATGCACGTGTGTGTACTTATATATACAAAATAATTTTACACAGCACAAACACATTTATTATGTAAACACAAACTTTTATTTTGGATGCGATTAATGGTGATTAATCATTTGACAGCCCTATTCGTTTCATTTAGTGGGTCTATGTATGACTACCAAATATGCATTACATGAAGTTGATATAAAACTGCGTAATCTGGATGGATATTATTGTATGTGCAATTCAAATAAATACATTTTACATCTAAATGTTTTTTGTGTGAATTCAAATGGATGAACATTTGCATTCAAGCGATCACATGGTTGATTGTCTCTATGAGGTGATAAACTTGATCCTCTGGCAAGAATTCGTTTTTAATACGCTTAGGTGGTATGACACAGGAAAGCAATGAAATAAAAGTGACACTGAGTGAGGGAGAGAGAGAGAGAATAAATATATCCTCCAAGAGATTTGCTCATTAAGGACACGTCCCTGAGGCAGACAGTCATTAAGAGACAGATAACTCATCATTAATCTGCTGAATCGCTGTGATGAATGAACATACACAGATGAATTGGACATGTTGTTCAACAGAGTTGTGAATGTGAAGATGTACATTGCACATTATGGGAATAAACTTTCTGAGAGGGAAGAAATATGATTCGCTCGTATGTGCTTTTGTACTTTATGATGGTTTGGTTCTCAAATGGGATTTAAACCTGCAACCCGATGCAGATTAATCAAACACTCAAGCAATTAATAAAAGCGACACATTTACCAGAGAGTTGCATCAGCTCATTTAGTTAAAAGGTCAATTCACCTAAAATATTAACATTCTGTCACCATTTTCTCACCCTCATGTAAAACCTGTGTCATATTGTTTAAATAAAGTGATATTAGGATATAGAATCATGCGAAAGTTTTCTGCCATTAGAAAAACACCCTATAGTGACAGTCATCCACGATTCATTTATCGTGAACATGTCTGATAATGAGGAGGGTTGGTCATGTGATCTCCTGAACATGAAATACGTGTTCACATTATTTTAAAGTGTCTATTTTATTAGTGTTAAACTTAATCTGATTGAATATGCACAAAAATTGGATTTGGACCGACCAGTCTGAACGTATAGCCTTAAAGTGACAGACAAGCGCACGCTTAGAATAAACAGAGCGATATGATTCGCTGGTGTGGATGCTAATCCTTATAGTTATCATTCCTTGGTGTTAATGGGCCTTAAAAGTGATTCCAATGATATCGTTCCTCTGTGTCGTTATAGAACAATTAGTAAAACCTCTGTTCTCTCGCTTCTTGCTCCTTCTTCACTATTTTAACAGTAGTCTCTTCCGGCAATAGACGTCGTGCTCTGTGCGGGATCTCACGCGATCACCCGGTGTTGCTGATAAAGTTTTTTGGTAACGTTATATTTATATCCCAAAAAATAATATTTTTTCCTAAGTGTTGACAACTTAGTGTTAACTAATAATTGTTGCAAATTGGTTCTACCATCAAAATATTAGTGCATTCCGGGAACTGGGCGTCGTTACACTACATCCTTTTTTTTTATTTCTTTTTTTTAATTAAATTTTCAAAATTACAGACTTTGATATCAAGTTCTTGACATTTCTTTTACACATTTTCACATTTGATAAGTATAACATGAAACAACAATAATTTGGAAAAAAAAGGAGAGAGAAGAAAAAAAGGAAGGAAAAAAAGAAAGAAAAAAAGAAAGATAAAGGGCATCACAGACATATATTAAATTCCTTTAGCAGAGATACAGATCTTTGGGCTTTTCGATTTTTTTAAAAACTTTACAGACTCTACACCAGGGTTCCTCAACTTCGGTCCTGGAGGGCCGGTGTCCTGCACAGTTTAGCTCCAACCCTGATCAAACACACCTACCTGTGAGTTTCTAGTGATCCTGAAGACCTTGATTAGCTTGCTCAGGTGTGTTTGATCAGGGTTGGAGCTAAACTGTGCAGGACACCGGCCCTCCAGGACCGAAGTTGAGGAACCCTGCTCTACACTATGCATCGCTTTCTGCCAGGACGGGCTTTTCCCAAATCACGGAAGTGACCTCGACGTCCGGTTAGCGGTAGCATAAGCCTGGAGTAATCAGGCAAGTGTTATTTAAATAAACTCCTGATGTACTTACAAACTTTCCAATGCCTCGTTTTATGAGTACAGAACCTATTTGTACAACTGTAGAAGTTTGGTACCATTCCAGCATTATTAGTGCGGTAATTTACGAGATACAACCTTGGATCCGTTAGCGCCTGCACAAAGCCATTCGGCTGATATCTCTAAATAAGCTCGAACTTTAATAATGTTCGACCAAGGGGAGAAAAAGCTTCAGGGTGGTGTTGGGCTCGAGGTCATGGTGCAAAGGACCCTAGGCTGAAATTACGCTCTTTATCCCTATAAAGTCGGCTGTCGATGCTTTCATTCATCACGTTGAGGAAAAAATCGTTCTAAAAGTGATTAAAATTAAATCTTTCCTCTGTGTCGTTAACATACTAGTTGTGGTGTGGGCTTCCTATTCTCATATAATTAGAATGTTTATTAAAACTTTATAGTTTCAAATCATCGTCCTTAGTGTGAACTTGGCCTTTAGTGTAAAACATTTTCAGTTAAAAGAATAAGTAATATTTAAACAACTCTTAGAGATGTTTTTATCATAAACAATCTATAAATTCTCTATTAGGATTTGCTAAATGATTTCTCAGCACAGAAAAAAAAGATATCAGAAACAGGTCAAGGACAATCGCCTTTTAAATAGATGCTGCATGTTCTTCTCACTCATTCCTTCCCTCCCTTTCTTCCACTCTAAAAGATAGAAAAGTTCTCACTTGCTCTTGTAAACCCTTGAAATAAATCTCATCAATAAGCAAAGAACTCTTCCAATCTCTCTCGCTCGCTGAAATACGACATCAGTGTTCAAATATTCAGCAATATTCCAACTGGTTGTGTCCTCTGAACACCCATCAAGAACATCAGCATTTTTGTAATCACCTAATTAAGATTTATTTCGGTAGGTCCTAACAATATGAGCTGATGTATGATATGTAAAAGCAGTGTTTGGAATATGCAAATCAGTTCATTAATATTCATGCATTACAATTATAGTGCAATCAATTAGTTGATTTTATGTCACAATGTTGATATTGTGATGAATACTAGCATAACATGAATAGTCTTGCATTCATTACGCTGTAGGCAATCTTCTCTTTGCGATGCTAATGCTGACTCTCTGTGTGTGAGTGAGTGAGTGTGTGTGTGTGTGTGTGTGTGTGTGTGTGTGTGAAGATCAGACAGTGAAGTGGACATGCACGTGTGTGTGAAGATCAGACAGTGAAGTGGACATGCACGTGTGTGTGTGTGAAGATCAGACAGTGAAGTGGACATGGACGTGTGTGTGTGTGAAGATCAGACAGTGAAGTGGACATGGACGTGTGTGTGTGTGAAGATCAGACAGTGAAGTGGACATGCACGTGTGTGTGTGAAGATCAGACAGTGAAGTGGACATGCACGTGTGTGTGTGTGAAGATCAGACAGTGAAGTGGACATGCACGTGTGTGTGAAGATCAGACAGTGAAGTGGACATGCACGTGTGTGTGTGTGTGAAGGTCAGACAGTGAAGTGGACATGCACGTGTGTGTGAAGATCAGACAGTGAAGTGGACATGCACGTGTGTGTGTGTGAAGATCAGACAGTGAAGTGGACATGCACGTGTGTGAAGATCAGACAGTGAAGTGGACATGCACGTGTGTGTGAAGATCAGACAGTGAAGTGGACATGCACGTGTGTGTGAAGATCAGACAGTGAAGTGGACATGCACGTGTGTGTGAAGATCAGACAGTGAAGTGGACATGCACGTGTGTGTGAAGATCAGACAGTGAAGTGGACATGCACGTGTGTGTGAAGGTCAGACGGGTCTCAAAGTGCTTCTCTTCTATGCAGACAGCTTTGATTTTCAGACACACACACACACACACACACACACACACACACACACACAGGCAGATATAAAAACAGCCCGGGTGGAAACTCTCCGAGCGAGTCGGACCGGGAAGCTAGCGTTTGTTTGAGGGGAACAAATGAGTCCCAGAAGGCAGTTACAGATGGTCTGGAGCTGTTATTAAACATACCAAGTTTTGACAGTTTCCGAAAGTGCAGAAGCGATAGTTGACAACAGTAATGAGAGAAGAAAATATAGGCTGGTGTAATCTAGAAAGCAGGTTGAGTGTCATCACTCATCACGACTGACACCTTATTTTGCAATGCACAAGTAAGCTATTTTCTTTGAATGTGCAAGACTTCACACAGGCAATGTCATCATACCATCATGGTCTGTCTGAATAAGCGATTCTAATTGGCTGGAAGGTAGATCTATTTTAATGTGCTACTTTCATTACATTCATACTTTCAAGCACACTCACACTCTCTCTCTCACACACACACACACACACACAATTAATTTAAATACATGCTATAATTCATTAATTTATTCAATAATCTTACGGGAAGAATGGTTCAGGTGTTTAATTTATGAATTAATCGCTAGCTGGATAATCCCTTACGCACGATTACGGCTGAAATATTTAACACACTTACAAACACTCTTAAAAAAGGTGCTTCATTGATATCGATGGTCTTATGGAATGTTCTATGCTATTGTTTTCATACAAAGAAACAAGATACATTTCTAGTTTCAACATTATTTGTTCTTCAGACATTTCTCTATAAAAGAAAAAAGTATCCGTTGTATGCAAAGTGACCCACGTTTGGTTTTTGAACAAACTCTTTATTCTTGGAGCCATATTGAGATCCCAATATCTCTGGAAGTAAACCACATAGGGCCTTCAAAATGAAGACACCAATATAAAAGTATGTTAAGAACCTAAATCTAAAAGAATATTAAGATATCTTTATTACTTTTTGAGTTACAGGGATGCAAACTTTGGGGGAAAACACTTGAAAACTGCTTTTTTCCCATTTTTGAACTGTCACCATTGGAATATAATGCAGGAAATATTGCTAAAGTCAGCAGATTTTCCTAACATACTTAATAATCTCTGAGTAAAAATAAAATAATGATGCTGCCATCTTTCTAAAGTCATTTTTACAGCCCTGTAATGTGGCTCCAAATCTCTGCTGAAAATTGTCATTTTGACAAAATACTGGATTGCTCAATAAATATTCATCCATGACGTTTAATATTTTGGCTTTCTTATTCAATTATGCATGTCTTTCCCCTGAATTTGTTTGAATTTGAACCAGGTTTAGTTGACATGGAATGATCCAATAGTGGAAATTAAAAAGATACTTTAGATTATTACAATGTTCTTCATAATGTTTGCATTTCTTTCTCCGGCCAACTGTCAATCCCACAATTCCCAGCGTGAGATATAGGAATGAACTGGAAATTCCTGCTGTGTTCGACTCAATCTGCTAAACGGCTTGTTTTATGTGACAGATATTGTGAGGTTGGCCTTTCTTTCCCAATAATATCAACACAAAATATCAATATCCAGTCTTTTATTTACGAGGCACTTTAGTATTGATATAAACTGCAAAACAACAAGGCTGAGATATATTGAGAGAAGAGGGATTGTTCTGGCCGCGTATACTATTTTTCCCGCAGGGGACTAGTGTTGACAAAGCACTGGCAGCGAGAATACCCTATTTGGAAAACTAAATTAGAGCAGAAAAGAATGAATGGCTGGAGATCATGCTTGTCTTCCTACTCACAAGATATTGTCCCTTGTCAAGTGCAGACAGGTGGCTAAGGAAAATTAATGCTTTTAAGTTCTAGAAATATAGGAGGAAGGGAAATTAAAGTTGGCACTGCAGACAAGTGGGAATCAAATCAAGATTCAGAGATGATGTTGAGGATGTGTGTGTTTAGGATGTTAGACAGCGTGAGGCCTCAGACTGCATTACCATATGCATTACATATTTTTGCAACAACAATATAGTTTTTACCAATTTTTGATACATTTAGAAATATATTTTATGCGATATGGGATCCGACTTATCCAACAACTTCTCAACAAAGACACTCCACTACAATGGACTATATTGACTTAATGGATGAGTTAATTAATTTAGCAAAATGAATACAATTCCATGGGAGGACTTTGGAAAAACGTTTAATTGATTATATGATGAATGATCGACTGACTCATGCGATCTGATGCGAATAACTGGCTGATTATACTCACAACTCAATTCTATTCAATACAAACCTGTCCTAAAATAATGTTGATTTCGAATATTTCCCCATTAATCACTGAAAAAGTGAAACAGGCGGGTGAAACGAGGTGAACTCTCAGTCAGTGTTAGACATGCTAACAGTAGAGAGATATTCTACATCTGCCAGAAGAAAGCAGGACATCTAAACCACACTGCGTTTGTTTTCAAGGAATAAGACAGAAAAAAGAGGCCTCATCTCTTCACCTCATAGTCTCTCTCTCTCTCTCTCTCTCTCTCTCTCTCTCTCTCTCTCTTTCTCTCTCTCTCTCTCTCTCTCAGTGATAGACTCATGTCTTCCTCTCTGTCATTCTCTGTGGCTTAAAAAGGAAGCTCAGACAAACAGATGTCAATCAATTGTCATAGCAATTAATGCATTATTTATAGCGGAATACAACATCCAATACACTCACTGTATACAGTATATTCCATAATATATAAATACACTGTCAGTTAAAAACGTTTGAACATGAGTTTATATTTTAGATTAGATTTTACATTTCTCTCTCTCTCTCTATATATATATATCCTGGATCATCCTGTCCACTACTCTTTATGGTGAGCATTGCTTTTTTAGTATTATGTTAGAAAGTGCAGACTATAGTAGAAAAAGCAAATAAAAACAATATTGCTTTACTAACTGAGTAGTGTAATTTGAGTAATTTATTCTTCCATATTTACATTTAGTAAAAATTATATTTAAATAAAAGCTAGGCTACCATTTTCATATCATATTCATATCATATTTGAAATGCAAAAAGAGCAAGCTACCGCTACTGTATATGCAGTGGAAGTAACTAAAAGCCACAACAATCGAAACTGAAAAAAGAGTTTTGCAAGCAAAAAAAGGACAGTAGCCTATATATAAATAAATACAGTAGCCTATTCGTAATAAAACATGAATCAACATAGTTTGTATAGCATTACAATACTAGGTACACAAAACAAAGTTTATGTGGCAATGCCAATCTAAGTAATTTACCATAGTTTCCACCGTTATCTGTTGCCAAACTTTTTAATGTTATATTAAAACAATTAATTTCAAAACAACAACAGCATATAACAGTTACTGTATGATATAAGCTACTCACCTGGTCCATTTTTCAGATATCCGGGAAGAGTGTTGATGTTCTTAGTGATAATTCACAGTGATCATCTGTAACTAGAGTACATCATTACGCCTCAAAAACATCAGATTCATCCGCGCAGAACAGCGGAGCCGCAGCACAGCTCACGAAATGACCAAAACAATGTTCCTCCGCGAATCACGTGTAGTTTTATTCTTCAACCGCTAGAGGGCCAAACATTTACTGTAGCCATAAGCTTAATAAATACAGCATTTGTTTGTTTGAATAGCAGAATGAATCCATTAACTTGAGGTAATTTCATAATTAAAATGCAGCTCTTCATTCGAAAAATCCATTGAATTGAACTGAGTCATGTTGAATTGAATTAACATTTAACTGATTCGAGCTGAATAAAGACTCTCCCGCATGCTTAAAGCTGAATTGAACTAATTTCATAATACAGTTATTAAACCGAACTGAATCAGCACTGAACTGACTTGAGCTGAATTACAACATATTGTCTTGAATTTGTCTCATGTTTGATGACATTTGCATCATTGATTGGTTATTATTGTGAAGCATCTGTGAAACAATCTGTATGAAGTGCTATAGATATAATGACTTAACTTGATGACTTGATTTGACTACCAATACAATTGGGGAAAAGCTAAATAAATGCACTTTTAAAGGCTTTGTTTAAAGGCAAATTTCATGATTTATCCAAAAATATACTCTTGCCAACACAAATGGATGATATAACAAGTACATTTCCAGATGCACCGACCTGTATAAATGTTGAACGGCTAAAGTCAAGGGAAGGAGCAAATAAGACACATTTTATTATAGTGCTTCTCCAACATTTCCGTCAAGTGTTTATCCTGTAAGTTCATTTTTATTTTATTTTATTATCACTCAGTGGCCATAAGATCACGGCTAGTTGGTTTCATATCTTTGCACAACAGCAGGAATATTTATACAACACAAAAGCCTCACATGTTGTTTAATCAGCCCAAGCCAGAGAGAATGTTTCAGGAAATGATAAATACGCTCTGCTCATCCACACATGACCTGAGAACATACAACAAATACATAATTTTTTTCCCCAAAATAATAAGCAGCACAACTGTTTTCAACACTGATAATAAGGACCCTTATTAATTGATCACCAATAATAATTGATCACCATATTATCCTGATTTCTGAAGGATCATGTGACACTGAAGACTGGAGTAATGATGCTGAAAATTCAGCTTTGATCACAGGAATGACACTTTACTATATATATTCACATAGAAAACAGCTGATTTACACTGTAATGATATTTCACTGTTTTCACTGTATTTCTTATCAAATAAATGCAGCCTTAGTGAGCAGAAGAGACTCTTAAAATTCCTAAAAACTTTGGATCGTGATCAGCTACCGCATAAAGGGATGTGGTGTCAATTCTCACTATTACACACACAAAAAAAACTAACTTGTTTAACGCTCAACAAACACGCCACAATCATATAACACGTTAAATCCATATTGAATCATAAACACGTTAAATTCATAAATATGAAAGTTGAGAATGCAATTGTTCCTCCAGCATGATTTCAATGGGATTGAATGGGATTGTTTGATAGACTGATGTGATGCTGACACACACTGGTCACTCTCGGTACCATCATTTTAGACCTGCTTCCATTTCAAAGAGTTCAAAGTAAAAATAATCTCTAGAAAGTGCCACATGGACCTGGAGTGAATGGTGAGAAAGTAAAAACAGTTCCTTGATCGCTTCAGTAGAATTTCTCATTTTTGTTTGCATATTTTTGTTGTAGGTAACTGAGATAAGACACAAAACTATGTGTAACACACACATACCAGACATCTGAAAAGAAGTAAAGAAAGATGGAAAGAAGAAAGATATTTTCCTAGGCGCCACACAACAGGATAATAACTGATCTAGATTTGCACTCGGGTATCGTCCATGTTCACAGGAATGTCTTTGTTTCCGCAGATTGCTGTTTGTCAACGGGCATGAACTGAAGACTGGCATTTCATAAAGGTTATGCCAGGCAGATGATCAGATATCCAAAAACTAGAAATACTGGGAGTTAGATTTCATTTCATAGTCCGTGGGAGCATTTAATATCTTACAAAAGCATTTAACATGGAAGCATCAGCTTAAACTTTGACTTAAAGACTGACTTTTTTTAAACAATATTTCAACTTCATCATATATGTCCTGTGAAAAAAGTGCATTGCATAAAACATTAACTAAATATAAATGCAGAGTTTTTGCTTAAAAAAGAACAAATTATATATCTATACACAGGTCAAACTCGAAAAATTAGAATATCGTGCAAAAGTTATAATTTTGATGATTATGGCTTACAGTTTATGAAACCCCCAAATTTAAAATCAGAAAATTTGAATATTACATGAAATCAATAAAAAAAAAAAAGGATTTTAAATACAGAAATGTCAGCCCTCTGAAAAGTATAATCATGCATAATTATGTATAGCCTATAGTTATATATACCTACTAAATATATTAGTTTCACCTTTTAATTTGAATTACTGAAATACACGAACTTTTGCACGATATTCTAATTTTTCGAGTTTCACCTATGTGTGTGTGTACAGGTCCTTCTAAAAAAATTAGCATATTGTGATAAAGTTAATTATTTTCCATAATGTAATGATAAAAATTAAACTTTCATATATTTTAGATTCATTGCACACCAACTGAAATATTTCAGGTCTTTTATTGTTTTAATACTGATGATTTTGGCATACAGCTCATGAAAACCCCAAATTCCTGTCTCAATAAATTAGCATATCATGAAAAGGTTCTCTAAACGAGCTATTAACCTAATCATCTGAATCAACTAATTAACTCTAAACACCTGCAAAAGATTCCTGAGGCTTTTAAAAACTCCCAGCCTGTTTCATTACTCAAAACCGCAATCATAGGTAAGACTGCCGACCTGACTGCTGTCCAGAAGGCCATCATTGACACCCTCAAGCAAGAGGGTAAGACACAGAAAGAAATTTCTGAACAAATAGGCTGTTCCCAGAGTTCTGTATCAAGGCACCTCAGTGGGAAGTCTGTGGGAAGGAAAAAGTGTGGCAAAAAACGCTGCACAACGAGAAGAGGTGACCGGACCCTGAGGAAGATTGTGGAGAAGGACCGATTCCAGACCTTGGGGGACCTGCGGAAGCAGTGGACTGAGTCTAGAGTAGAAACATCCAGAGCCACCGTGCACAGGCGTGTGCAGGACATGGGCTACAGGTGCCGCATTCCCCAGGTCAAGCCACTTTTGAACCAGAAACAGCGGCAGAAGCGCCTGACCTGGGCTACAGAGAAGCAGCACTGGACTGTTGCTCAGTGGTCCAAAGTACTTTTTTCGGATGAAAGCAAATTTTGCATGTCATTCGGAAATCAAGGTGCCAGAGTCTGGAGGAAGATGGGGGAGAAGGAAATGCCAAAATGCCTGAAGTCCAGTGCTGCTTCTCCACAATCTTCCTCAGGGTCCGGTCACCTCTTCTCGTTGTGCAGCGTTTTTTGCCACACTTTTTCCTTCCCACAGACTTCCCACTGAGGTGCCTTGATACAGAACTCTGGGAACAGCCTATTTGTTCAGAAATTTCTTTCTGTGTCTTACCCACTTGCTTGAGGTTGTCAATGATGGCTCAAGCCCCTGCCCCTTTTGTCTCAAAATGTATTGTGCCCTTTTCTGATAATTGTAAATAATAATTATTATTATTATATTATAATAAATAACAATACAATTACACACCCTTGCCACTAACAATAATAATACAAACAAATATTATTATTCAAAAAAATTCGCGGAGAAGTGGTAGGCGGAGTTTCCTTTGCAGCGCCTCGTACGCGTTTAACGGTTCAGGTACGCACAGCAGTTCGCGCGAGTCTTCACTGCCAGCAGCAGGTAACGGAATGTCACAGTCAGTGCATTAACCAATGATAACAAATACAACTTTAGTAAATGCTGAAGAAGTGCAGTTCATTATTAGTAATGTTAACTAATTTAACTAATGAAACCTTATTGTAAAGTGTTACGTAAGGGATACAAAGTACCCGACAGGCTGATTATGACTATGACCCCGACGGAGGGATCTTGAATCAGCGTGAAGGGGTTGTATTCGCTATAACAACCGCCTCGCTATACATTATCCCGCTTATTACATGGCTACCTACCAAATAAATCAATAATTTGACACAAAATATTGATTTAAAAAGGAGTTTATTTATTTAAAAACTATTGTATTGCTTCCGCTAAAGAAAATAGTCCGTTCAGTCTCTGAACTGCGTCCATGGCAACGCTCTGTTTTTCATGGCAACGGTGTGTTATAGGCTACTTAACGTTAGCAGCGGTCTGTTATCAAGAAATATTATATATCGAATATATATCGCATTCTACATTGGAATTCTAACAAGCCATGTAATAATGATTCATGATAGCTAACACTTTCATACATAGACATACATTAAATTTACAACATCAACAAAACTAAAAATGAATTTTCCATAATTACCTTTTGATTCTCACTGTTTTGTTTGGTAAAGTAAATAATATTTAGTAAAATATTATCATAATTTCCCTATTTTCATTTGATGTGTTATGCATTCTAATTGTATCAACATATTTTCTTAGAATGCCAAGGAAAGAAAGAATAAAAAAACTTTTTAGTGCCCTTTTTGGTCCCTCCGCCCCTGCAGAAAAGTGTGTAGAAAAAGAGCCAAAGAAGCGAGAAATATTTGCTTATAGTCTATAGTCATAAAACATATGAAGATATGTTATAGCAAAGGAAGCAATTTAAAAGAACTTTAGAATCAGGGCACTTTTAGTCTGAGACTGTAAAACAGTGGATAATGCAAGTCTTTAAATGGAAACGCTGAAAGAGGTAAATATGAGAAAACGTGCAGCTCTTCTTCTTCAGGAAGTAATGAATGTAATGCCCTCTGAGAAGGAAAGGCTCTGTGTCATTAAATGAACACTAGTGATCCTCAAACAAAACGGTACAGGATGAGGATTTCCGAGAAGCGTCACATGGTCAGTTTGGCTTGTGTTTGCGTGTATGGGGGCCGACTGAAAGGCACCGGTTATATGACTGCTCAAATAACAAACATTTCCTTGAACGCATGCACTGTTCAGGTCGTTGTGTAGGATATAAAAACACAGTTCCAGGGTTCTGCATCACACAAAGCCACACTAAAACATCTGCATTCTCTGGAGTTTCTTTCATTACATGTTAGAGAACAAATACTCACTTAAACATAAATCTCAAAGTGCTTCTATTCTCTATAATTATAAACAATCGTTACTCTAGTATTTGCAGTAACAGGGCTTATGTCTACTTCAAATGTCACAAAAACAGTATGGAAACACTTTTTGTCGAGAAAAAGTGCTTTAATGCAAAAAAATGCGGTCACATGACCGAATTAGTATATGCAGCGCATGCATTCGTTTCTCCGTATTGGTGCGTTGAATCTATTATATTAATATTATTAAATTGTATAAAAACGTATTTTGTGAGAATGAGGAATGTGAGAATTTGTTCTTTTTTGCACAACTTAATTTGATGGGGGTTTTTTTTGTTAAAATTTTATTTGAGTTGTTCTGAAGACGAAACAGTTCAACTGAATTCTGTACACTGTTGTTTCACATTCACATAAGTTAACCAAACTTTAAAAAAATTAAGTTGACAACTTGAATATTTGAGGTGACAATTTGAATATCTGAGTTATCTCAAGTTAAATCCGGGGAAAGTTATTCTAACGCAAAATTTTCAGTTGTGATAGTTAAATGCAATAATATTTGAATATATTGACCTGAAAACTGATGGGAATGCAAGGAACACTTATCTCCTCAACAGTAATGTAAGATATCATTTTAACATATTTTTTAGCCATTTAACAAAGGACTACATAATAACAATTAACTTAACAAATCATAATTGTAACCCAACACATAAAAAACATCCAGAAATAGTGCCCTAAACTTGCACAGACGTACTTTATTATGTGAATCCCGGAAGCTATAGCACTATAATTATGAGAATTTCACAAACACAAACTTTTTGTATTTTTATCTAAAATGACACATTTCTACATTTCACCTCTGCTCTAGCTTATTTAATTTAATTAAAAAAGACAATTTTTTTTACTGCCTTTGTGTCATATGATTATTGTTCCCTTTATGACATTTGGATAGAAGCAAAATAAAAATGTTGCACGGCCGGTGTTAATATTTGTGGATGTTTCCTGTTCAGAATCATTCATGCAGATCATGATTTTACAGATTAGAATAGTTCATATAAAAACAGTTCATTAAAAACAACATGTCAATATGCCAACTTTTCATTTAGTCTTCCATAGAAGGAAGTTAGTGTGTTTGTACTGTAACATCATGAGAGTGTAAATGTTGCACTTAAAATATAAAAAAATTAAAAATACAAATTATAAAATGTCAGTATAAAAATACTGCAGACTCCATGAATGCATAATAGTAAATATTTTAAATTTTATCTCTATGTGTTTATTTCATATGACATCTTTCCTTTTATTTAAACCTTCTGGGAACTTTAAAGCCTGCGTTAAAAGATCAAGTTAAAAGTTGGCTCCTTTTTTAAAACAGAAATTATATCTGCCACCTAATGGTTTTTTTTTGGTGTCTTTTGAGCTCTTTTGCATGTTTTACTAGTTAATTTGGGCGACTTGTAAACCACTTGCGTGACAAGAACTGCTTTCATTCACCAGCTATTATTTTAACAAGCAATTAACTGTGGAGGAATGTGATTTTAAAACCTATATGAGCTTTTAGTTTCTTCCCCGAGTACCAAAACACACACGTCTAACATTTACATCAGTCTGAACTGGGAATGATCGCCAATTCATACAAAACAATCTATACATGACTGAACGAAAACTATTTGCAATGTGATCCAAAATCAAATAAAATTACGCTGTATTGTGCTTAATGAAAGACATTTTTATATTTTTAGGATCATTATTGTTATATTAGTTTCATGACAATCGAATAATTTATTGCCTTTAAAGTATGCTAACTTCATTTTTTTACAGTAAAATAATTAAAACATTTACTGTGCTAATGAGAATCGCCAAATATTGAACATTAGAAATATTGGAAGGAAAACTTTTCCTAAGAAAATTCCCAAGAAAAAATTCCCAAGAAAATACTTTATATTCATGATGAGTCTGAAGTCGTGGGTTTGATTCCCAGGAATGGAAGAACTAATAATTGTATCCCTTGAAAACACTGTAAGTAACTTTAGATAAAAACGGCCAAATGCATATGTAAATACACAGCTTTAAAAAAAAAAAAAAAAAAAATAGCTTAGAAACGAAAAATGTTTTCACAAAAAATATGAATTATGTTTATATTATTTTGCTACAAATGTATTTATTTTTCTTTAGATTTTGGAATTAAACTTTTGCACCGCACTGTATTCTCCCTTTTTACCGCACAACATCAGTTATCTCTTACTTATATGTAATCTGATATTTTCATGAATGCCCACATAAATTCGAATGTATCCTTGCTTGATTCTTTCACATTTCTGTGGAATCGAAATCTCTTTCTCTCTCTCTCACACACACACGCACACACGCACACACGCACACGCACACACACGCACACACACACACATATGTAAAGTGAGTTCCAGGGAATCAAACCAATGGACACTGCTCTTCCGGCCCCTATAAACTAGCAGGGCCAGTTTTATCCTCAGGTTAAAAGATAAAGAGATGGTTTGATAGGCCGGTTAAAATAAAGGGATGAAAGTGTTTGTAGGAAGAGGAGGAGGAGGAGGAGATGAAGTATATATACACACATCAACCTGTGCTGAAGGCAGAGCGAGTGGACAAAACAACCTGATAGGAGAACAGAAGGTATGAGCCACATATCACACAGACACACACATCTGTTGTGTTTACATATTTGTGCATAGTAAATTATACGATATTTCATTATCATAAATGAATCTTGAAATATAAATATATTAATAAAAACAACAATTATCTCTGTTTTTTTTTACAGCTTACAGTATACTTCGGCAGCCATGGCAGGTCGGTGAACGGTCTTCATGTATTTCTGTATTAATTATAGCCAGAACTTGTAACTTTAAACTGAAGGATCCTTGTTTTTAATGTAAGAGCAGCGGTTTGTGTCGGATAATTATTCTCTTAATTATGCACACATTGGTTTAAAAATAAAGGTTCCAAAAGAGTTTTTTTTTTCATAGTGATGTCATAGAAGAACCATTTTTGGTTCCCCAAAGAACCTTTCAGTGATCAGATCTAAAAATGTTTTTTTTTTTTTTTTGTCTTAGTGTGAAGAACATTTAAATAATCTAAAGAACATGGAAATCTTCCATGGATGTTAAAGGTTCTTCATGGAACCATCGATCGATGCCAGTAAAGAACTTTTGATTTTAAGAAGTAGTTATGCAGTTTCTGCACTCGTTACTCCTACAGTATAACCGTTCCTAATAGTTATTTACCTACAGTATAACCGTTAATAGTTATTTACAGTATAACCGTTCCTAATAGTTATTTACCTACAGTATAACCGTTAATAGTTATTTACAGTATAACCGTTCCTAATAGTTATTTACAGTATAACCGTTCCTAATAGTTATTTACCTACAGTATAACCGTTAATAGTTATTTACAGTATAACCGTTCCTAATAGTTATTTACCTACAGTATAACCGTTCCTAATAGTTATTTACCTACAGTATAACCGTTCCTAATAGTTATTTACAGTATAACCGTTCCTAATAGTTATTTACCTATAACCTTTCCTAATAGTTATTTACAGTACAACCGTTCCTAATAGTTATTTACTTACAGTATAACCGTTCCTAATAGTTATTTGCCTACAGTATAACCATTCCTAATAGTTATTTACAGTATAACCGTTCCTAATAGTTCTTTACAGTATAACCGTTCCTAATAGTTATTTATCTACAGTATAACCGTTCCTAATAGTGATTTAAATACAGTATAGCAGTGTATGTATTGGAAGTCTCACATTTCCACATTGCTTACTTTTGGGTTGAAAACTAAGATTTTAATTTTGAAAAATAAATTTAATTTTTACAAAACTGCACATGCTGCAACTTTCCTTTCTGTCTGTCTGTCTATCTATCTATCTATCTATCTATCCATCCATCCATCCATCCATCCATCCATCTCTGGTGTTGATCTGGTTCTCACAGACGACAGCTTTAAGAAGGAGTTTCTGGAGACTCATAACCAGTACCGTGAGCATCATCAGGCCCCGCCGCTGGTGTACAGTGAGGATCTGTGTAAAACAGCTCAGCTGTGGGCCGATCACATGCTGAGCAAAAAAACAATGGGACACAGCGACACGGAAGACGGGGAGAACGTGTTTTACTCCTTCAGCTCCGTCAAAAAAACACCCACAGGTCAAATCTGCAGCTTTAATAATCAAGTACAGCATAATGAGCGAGAAGGGTGGAGATCTTACAATGTCATCAAATATTTACGTTAAAAAAATCATTAGAGCACCTCACACTAATAAAATATTGAATGTTTTGTATATTCTAGGGAAGGAGGCTGTAGATTCGTGGTACAGTGAGATCAAAGATTACAACTTTGAACAATCAGGATATCAACCCAAAACTGGTAATATTAATTTGGGGAATAAATGGTTTCATTGAAATATATAGGCTAACATTAAGGAAAAATTATAAATACTTTTTTAGTGATTGGCATTTCATTTATTGGCCTTTATTGTAATATTTGTCTAATTGTGTCTATATATATGTATAATTCGCAGGGCATTTCACCCAGGTTGTGTGGAAGTCCTCCACCGAGCTCGGAGTCGGTCTGGCTACTGATGGAAACACAGTGTATGTCGTTGGTCAATACAAACCGGCTGGAAACATCACCAATGCTGGTTACTATCAGGAAAATGTCCTTCCTAAAACCGGCTAATGATTGTTTGCTTCCTTTGTTGGATTTAAATATCTTTAACATTTACATTTATGATCTGACAAATGCTCATATTCAAAGTGACTTAATCATCATTACCGGTTTAAATATGAAAGATAGGCCAGTAAGATCAAATCCTGTGTGTGTGTTGTTTTAATAAAGTCTCATTGCATCATAAGCAAATGTGCATTTATTTCTAACTAGCTGAAATTGCCAAACAAATACCAAAAGAAGCAACATCCTCTCCTGAACTTATCTATAAAGCCATCTTATATTTTGATATGCAACTTTCTAAGGCCTCTAAATGATAAACAGGATCAAAACTTTGCTGAAGAACCGGTTTCACACAATCTCCTCGTCTGACTGATAGTTTAGACCCTTATCAAGTAAAAGTTTTTTAGTATTCACATCCTCCTTCTGCTTGAGCTCGCGTGTCTTTCTGCTGTCAAATCTCTGCAACATAAGAATAACTTTGATATTGTTTGTAATATTTCAAGATGGACATTTACTGGACGGATGCAGCTTCGGTTCACTTGATTATCCAAACATATTTTTTATTTACTTATTAAACTTATTAAAACTACAGAGCTTTGATCATAAAACTAAACCTTTAGCTCTCATCGTATAACTGGCAGATGTAGAGTATAGCCTATCAAGTTCACTAGAGGGAGCCAGAGACCGACATTTAAAGAGTGACGTGCGCATGCACGCTAAACACAGAAAAAACACACACCATTTCCCAGGAATTTTACAGCCTCAATCGCCCAGATAGGATTCAGAGAGAATTCAGATAGGATTTTGCATAACTGATAAAACATTATGAATTTTGACAGAACTAACACAGTTAGAGAACGCTTTGTGTTCAACACTGATGATAATATAATTAGGAACAGCTGTGCAAGATAGTTTGGATCATATTCATATCTCTCACTCAAAAACTCTGAAGTAGGCCTATGGAATTGATATGCTTTTATTTCCAAAAAATGTCCAATGGCAGATTATATATTTCCTTCCCGGACAATAGTTTTTTGTGTGTGTGTGTGTGTGTGGAACATTACATTTTCATTGAGGCTGTAATGGTCCCCAGCTGCAGTGCTCTTGAGAGCCACCAGAGGGCGCTCCACAACAGACTATTGTCATTCCCTCACAAACTACATTTCCCATAATTCTCTGCCTGGACTCATTAGCACTCATTGTTTTCACCTGTGTCTCATCTTGTTTGCTCACCCGATATAAGCCTGGTTCTTTCTGTCATTGCCAGCGAAGTCTTGTTAGTTGTTCACGTTGCATTTCTGAGTGTTTCCACTGTTTTCCATGTTATCTGCCTGTGTCCTGGTTTTCCCGTTCCTGTCTCACCCTCTGGATTTGGATTGATTTACTGTGCTTTGACCTCTTGCCTGTTTTCGACTGTGGATTACCCTTTCAATAAAACTGCATTTGTATCCTCAACCGTCTTGTCTCAGAGAAGTGCGTGACAGAGGCAGCCCGTAGTACTTTGTAAGAAAAGAAAAATTTGTAAACACTCAAAATAGTCAAAGATAAGAATCCTGCATGGGCCAAAGATGTTTTACCAACATTTACCAACTAAAGTAAATATTTCTCCCAACTGCATATGAATATAAAAAGGTTAGATCTGATGTTTTAACAGGCTATTTATTTATTTAAAGGGGTCATGACATGAGAAACCAAATTTGCCTTGATCTATTGGTATATAAGAGATCTATGTACTATTAAAACTTCCTGCAAGTTTCATAGCTTAAGACGTCCTCCCCATTATAAGCCATTTAATCAAGCTCTAAATACAGCTCGTTGTGGATCCTTTGTACGAAGTGACGTCACGGTACGAAGTGACGTACCAGTCGTTTGCATATGACCGCCTCCAGCGCAGGACAACTACGCCTCATCTCGCATCATCATCATCGTTGTTGCGCGGCTCACGCCCACAGGTGTTCAGTCGACGTGCAGCGAGTGGGTCTGTTCCCCCTGACACGCCATGTTTCTGTTTTAACCCTGAAATGGCACACCTGATTCAATTAATTAAAGGCTTAATGAGTAGTTGACTCTACTCTTCCTACTCTAATAACTACTCATTAAGCCTTTAATTAATTGAATCAGGTGTGCCATTTCAGGGTTAAAACAGAAACATGGCTTGAGCTTGAGGTTGAGAACCACTGGTTTACAAGATTGCGATGCCACTCAGATGTGCTGTTCCTGGCTGGTGATAAACAACATGTTTGAATACGCTACCGAACGATCCAGACGTCAGGGAAAGCAGTTGGATGGAGTTTATTTGCCCTGCCAAAGCCTTATTTGATCGGTGAGTGATGTAGATGAGTGTGATAGGGCGCATGTTACTGAAAGAACGAGCAGAGAGAGAGAGCGAGAGAGAGAGAGAGAGAGAGAGAGAGAGAGAGAGCGAGAGCGAGAGCGAGAGAGAGAGCGCCCCGGCCGCGCGCGTGCCTTCAAACTGTCTTGCTCGCTCGCTCTCTCTCTCTCTCTCTCTCTCTCTCTCCCTCACGCATATGAATCAAAATCAATTGAGAATTGACACGATGGTAAAAGATCGGAAGACCGAAGTTTCACGTGGTGGAGCATTGTGTAGCCTACATGCGATACAAAATTAACATTTTTGCCATATCAATACTGCATCTTCAAATATGGCCTGTGCATGCATTTTGTCCATGGTACATCCTATAATTTCATTGAAATTACATAAATAATGTTCAACTGTTAGCAAATTATAGGATAATTACGCAACAATAACCCGTTTTCAAGTGTCTCAGGTTACAAATGACATATTAATTCAAAAAAAGTTTCAAACTTTCCATGTGGACACGGGCTGATCCATTCTTAGTTGTGGTGATGGTTCATATAACATATAGGGTTGTAATATTGCAAGAGCCATCGCCTCAATCATGACAGTGGGCGTTAACACTGAACTCTTAAAGGGGAAACACATCCAAAACAGACTGTTTGAATCAGAGGAGAAACAGGGTGGGAAAAGGTCATAAATCACTAATATTTTTAAAAATATTTGTCCAAAAAACTATAATAATACTAAAATTGCACCTAAAGGAACATAATAAAACAAAACAAAAAACCATGTCATGACCCCTTTAACATTTAGACACCTTTGTTTATGGCACATATGAATCGGGACTGAGAAACAAACAGGGGTGCAGGTTTACCAACACCTCTATGAAACATTTCTATATTGTGCTCAAAGTAATAAACTAGCCTACTAAAAACAATGTTCTAATAGCCTAATCAAAGGCAAATTTTCCTAATTATAAATATTTTTTTTTCTCTTTATATGCTGAGTAATAATGCTAAATATGAAAACCGTCTAAATACGCCACACGTTATATTGCCTCAAACCTGGTTTAGTTCAACGGTCAGTATGACAGATACAAATAATTGAAATAGCTGCATTCTCGTTTTCGTCAGCGTTTTAGAGAAAGTATCTACTTTTCTGCTCACTGTTTTTCTGCTACTATTAAAATAACCGTGTCATCTGCAACTCTTGTGACGCTTTACGTTTTTAGAGAGAGAGAGAGAGCGTAGACGGAGCAGAAAGAGCTGAGTGAAGCACTTTTTTGCTCTAACGTTAGATAAACATATTATAGATATAGCTCCGAAAGATTATTCCCATAAACAACCCAGTGTTTGTGGTGTGAACCGCTCCGTTGTTTTAACGCGCTGCTCACTTTAATCTGTAGATTAAAATGTAGATTATGCAATTATGTCCCTCCATTTAAATAATAACAACTGATAATCTAAGAATGTTAGAAGTTATAAGAATGTTTTTTTAATTATTGTTTGGTGTTATTTGAAATTCCAACAATACCTGTTCTGTAGGTTCTGTTTTGCATAATGCTGAAACATTCAGCGGCTTCCCGTGACAGACTCGGGCATGAATAGCTTGATTTCCATACAACTCTTGCTGAAACTGGTGTTACAGATGCCAGCAGTAATTCATAGGAATGACTCTATTTTTGTCCATCCAGGAAATCACTTAGATGACGTCACAGATGCCAAGGTGACGTCATCAGTTGTGCTCTAATTACTATCATTGTTGTCAATGTTAACTGCAGTGTAGAAGCTGAATGCATTGCTACTTAGTGAGCTGGATTTGAATATGTACCGCAGAAACCATGAGAAGAATTAAACAGTTAGATTATTGCCTTCGAGCAGTTGGCATGAGATCAGCTCATGCACAGGCACACAAATTAAAAAAGCTCAAGGATTTATAGATAAAATGGGAATCCAGTGCATGCAAATCTACTGCTGAATAAAGTGCTTGTCATCAAAAGTTCATGGAACGGCTGATGGTTCAACTGTATGTTTTTGCAGTTTACTTACAGACTATATCTACCTGCCTTTCTTTGCTATAAGAATAATTCAATAATTAATATGTGCCAATATATGCACACACACACACACACACACACACTTTTTAACCAACCACCTGGTGACAAAACAGACATCATCCAAAAAAAAAAATATATATATATGTTTTTAATTTATTCAAATTAATTGTTTGTATCATTGAAGTAATATGTAATATTTATAATAACAGAGAATAAAGAATTATGGAATTGAACAGAAGAATGTGCTCTTTCAGACAGACATAAAGCATGTGTTACAATCCACAGCAGGACAGCATGTCACCCAACCCCGAAAAATACTACCGGTTAAACATCAATATTTACAATAATTACATTTTTGTAAATACAAGAACACACACGCACATGCGCACACACGCACACCTGATCAAAGTTGATTTGGGAGGTGCTATTCTATATTAAATTAAGTTATTTTGCACATTCACAGTATGTGGCTTTCGGTTCTGCAATCATTTTAAATGATTTTTCTCCGACACTCTTAGAAGAAAAGATTCTAAATGGAACCTTAAAGGATTCCGTCAGGCGCTTCATATAGAACCTTTCAGGGGTTCCTTCATGGGATTGTTTCATTCATTTTGTTTTAATTCATTGTTAATTTGAATAAAATTTTATTAATTGAACAGCTCATAAACATACTTTATCATTAGAAAAAAAAAAGTTAATAATCTGTTAAACATGAAAGTTATGAAAGTATTATTTAAGAAATTTCTCCTTTCGGGCATAAAGCTTTCATTACACTGTATTTTAAGGTGTCATTGTTACACTGTAATTATACATTAAAGTACAGAGTAATAATAATCAACTACATTCTTAACAGCAACCACAATTTATAGTTATTACTATAGTAACTATGTGTAACATATGTAACAATGACACAGTAAAATAAAGTGTTACCAACCCTGGTAACACTTTATTTTTATGGTCCCTTTTGATTATAAGTAACTTTGCAATTACATGTCAACTTAATCTAACCCTAACCCTACTAGTCTACTAATACTATACTAATACTCTACTAATACTATACTAACACTATACTAATACTCTACTAATACTATACTAATACTCTACTAATACTATACTAACACTATACTAGTACTCTACTAATACTCTACGATACTAACACTCTACTAATACTCTACGATACTAACACTATACTAACACTCTACTAATACTCTACTATACTAACACTATACTAATACTATACTATACTAACACTCTACTAATACTCTACTAATACTCTAATAATACACTACTATACTAACACTATGCTAATACTATACTATACTAACACTCTACTAGTACTCTACTAATACTCTAATAATACACTACTATACTAACACTATACTAATACTATACTAATACTCTACTCTACTATACTAACACTATACTAACACTCTACTAATACTCTACTATACTAACACTATACTAATACTATACTAATAATATACTATACTAACACTCTACTAATCTATTAATACTCTACTAATACTCTAATGAGAGTTAGTTCACATGCACGTGCAACGTTACTTATAGTCAACAGAATGAGTTAAAGGGAGCATCAGAATAAAGTGAAACCCAAACCTTTCTGAGCCTTTGCATGAATAAACTGAGCAGGGTTTTTACTTCTGCAGTTCTGCTTGCTCTCCATCACACTGGTTTAGTGTAGACAGTTTATGTCCCGCGACAGACATTTCCAGCGGCAAGATGCGCAGCGCTTGAGATGGACACGCGTTACAGAAGTACGGAAACACTCTCTCACTGAAGCTGTGCTCGAAGGAATAAAGATGAGCGTCACTGAGAGAGTCGAAGAACGACAGCTTTCCTCCGTCCCAGTCCAGCTGGACTCTGATGATCTGGATCTTGTGTTTCACAGTGAACGGCGTCAGAAACTCCCCTGAAAGGCCTTGTCCGTACTTCCCGTTGAGAAAGCCGATGCGCCACAGGCCAGAACTGGGAGGATTGTCTCGTGTCTTGATGGCAGACTCTGAAATCACTCCTAAAGCCCAGGTGGTGTTGTCACCGACCTCGATGTCCCAGGAGTGATTCCCAGAGCTGAAGCCTTCAGAGCCCAGGACACTCGAATAGGCCTCGTGTTTCTCCATGTAACGCAGAGCCCGTCGACTCCTCCGACCGAAGCTCACAGCACTCAGATCCTCCGAGAGCGAGAGACACGGGTGTGCGGTGTTGGGGTCGAGGACCACAGGAACTACAGAGGAAAAGAGGCGTTTGTTTATTAGCGCTTCCCCGCCATTGACAGAATTTTCCATCATTTATGAGACTAGTGCAAAGTGCCCATGCAAAATCAGTTTTTGTGTGTGTTTTTAGTAATTGTTGGTTTGGTGTGTTTGCATTGTTACAATTACACAGCAAAAGTACAAATAATGGCTGTGAAAGAGACTGTGAATGCATTGAATAGGATATATTTAGTTGGTGAATAGCATAGCCTACTATTAAACAGCGATAACATTCAGCGCACCAGAATTAAATATAATATTCAGAAATAAACAGCGTAGCTAACTTACAGATCCAGTTAAAGGAACACGCCAACTTTTGGGACTTTAGCTTATTCACCGTATAGATGCGTATAGATATTAAAAGACGCCTGTGTCTCATATGACCTTGTTATTTGTACACACTGTGACTATACAAATCACAACATATAAATAGGAAAATGCTGGCGTTATTTTGTCACTTATTGGGAGCGGTATGCTAGCTGGAGCCATTTACTTCCAGTCTTTGTGCTAAGCTAGGCTAGCGGTGTGTGCGTCAGACAGAGTTACGGCACACACAGAGATGAGAAGGGTGTGTGTGGACTTATCTAACTCTGGGGGATACAGGGAATAAGATAAAGTCACAAAAAGTCGGCGTGTTCCTTTAACATCCCCAAATGAATGACGTTTCAGGGAGCAGCTTCACAGTTAACTCCGAGAAAACGCTACGCTTTAGCAAACAGTTTGTGAATACGCTACTACAAATGATGGCCGTGATAAAATATAATATTCAGAAGTAAACAGTGTAGCTGACAGAGTGTTTATGTCAGAATGTTTATTTTTAAACCACAACCTTCTAGAGCTTCTTTTACCAATATATTTATCAATATCTTTTGCATTTCTAATCCAAACAACATCAAACTTGGCACTGCACTGACTCGTGCCCGTAGAGAGACACCCGTCAAGTCTGAAATCCATCGGACTAACGGTTCGAGAGATATGCCAATAACACACACACACACACACGTTCCTGTAATTTATAGATAGATGACGACAAGTAAATCAAACCTCATATCCTCATAGTCTTAGTTCTAACCAAATTAATTAATAGAAGTGTGTGTGTGTGTGTAGTGCATCCTATAGAGACTGTGTTTATTCCTCGATTAGTGAGGTCAAACAATAAATCTATAGGATCTAAAAAAATCTTAAACCATAAAATCTCAAAATCAGTGAACAAAAACAATTTATAAAGCTAGCGCTCATAAACATTATAGACATCACACCTCAGGAGGCTATTGTAAATGAAATGATCGCAGATAGTAGTTTTGATGTTCTCTGCCTGACTGAAACCTGGCTTAAACCAAATTATTTCAGTCTTAATGAGTCTAATCCAGCAGACAGCAACATGTATGTGTTGAATTCATGTGGGCCGACACCATAGTTGCCAAGTCCGCTTATAATACGCGACTTTGGGCTTTTTTTTTCTTTTTTTTTTCTTGTAAGTCGTGTTAAAACAGCACAGGTTCTGACAATCTGACAAGTAACTTTGTTTTCTTTACATCTATGGTCACGGTTGCCGTTTTTTCAATCTCCAATACATTGATTGACACTATCTGCTCACAGCTATAGCCAATCAGTGCAATCATAGAAGTGCTGTGGCGTAATTCGTCAAAACATCCCGCCGAATCCGCCCCCTTATCCCCCTCATTGGAGAAACATCCCGTTCAGGCGCGGGACGCTGTAATCCAAGCTATGATAGACGTAAAGACACATATTTCAATTTCTACAAACAATGCCTCCAACGAAGTGGTCTAAAGCCCTATTCGCACGGGATTAGTACTATCTGGGGACCTCGTGTGTTTTTTAAATTACCCCCCCCCCCACATCTGAATTTCGTGTGGCGCATTCGCACGGGATAGCCGAAGCCTGTGATTATCCTCAAATTTACTGACTTATCTCCCAGATATGACGGCGAGGCTATTGCTTGGAAATGTCTTGCCGTTATTATTGGTCTATCTGTATGATATCATGAACAGAAGAATGTTCTTTACCGCATGCTGCTATATGTCATTCATTCATCTCCATCTAATCATTATTTTTGCTTTTGCTCTTCTGATGATTTTCAGCTTTCTCTTTCAGAAAATTGTATAGCTGTATGGTGTATAGCCATATGACCCAGCACCCAAAATACTATCAAAACACTCCAGCGCAGCCTCATTCTTCGCGAAAAATGGATAAAAAGGCGCGCATGAAACAAAAACCTTTAAAAAATTATATTCGATCCGCCAAATCACAGAGATGCCGATTCGCACGGGACTAATATTATCACTAGACATCGGTGTTCGGCGAGATATGGTAGGTCGTTTGCGGGGGAATTTTTACTTTACAAATTACAGACATGGCCGATTCGCACGGGATTAAGATCACAGACAACCTCCGCAATTATTACAAATGACTAGAGGTCCCCATATAGTACTAATCCCGTGCGAATAGGGCTTAAGTATGGCAAAAAGTACAACAAAAGCCCTATTCGCACGGGATTAGTACTATCTGGGGACCTCGTGTGATTTAGAAATTACCCCCCCACATCTGAATTTCGTGTGGCGCATTCGCACGGGATAGCCGAAGGCTGTGATTATACTCAAATTTACTGACTTCTCTCCCGATGACGTCGAGGCTATTGCTTGGAAATGTCTCGCCGTTATTATAGGTCTATCTGTATGATAGACTATGGGCCCTATCTTGCACTCAGCGCACGATCTGAAACGCAAGTGTCAAAGCGCAAAGCGCAAGTAACTTTGTGGGCGGATCCCGGCGCTGTTGCTATTTTCCCTGCGGGATAAATGCCTCTTGCGACTGGCGCAAATCTAAAAGGGGTTGGTCTGAAGTAGCTTCATTATTCATAGGTGTGGTTTGGGCGTAACGTGAAATAAACCAATCAGAGCGTCATATCACATTCCCTTTAAGAGCATGATGAACGAGGTGCGCTTGTTCCATGGCGCAATACTATTTTAACGGCGCATTTACCAGGCGCGCTTCAGAATCGGTTCACAGCCGAGGAGATCGATGTTCTCGTCAGGGCCGTAAAAGAAAGAGAAGTGGCATTGTAGATGGGACAAACCCACCCAAATTAGCTTCGGTTATACATGCATATAATAATTTGGGTAAATATGTAGGCCTAAGCTTTATGCCTATTTTTCCGATCGTCATGGACACAACATATTAATACTGTGAAGCTGCTTTGATACAATCTCTATTGTGAAAAGCACTATATAAATATACTTGACTTGACTGGACAACAATGATTTCCCTCGTGTTTTAATATTTTTCCTTATAATAATGTATCATTTGCAAAAAGGAAAATGCATCTGTGTAGATGAGAGAATCATAGCCTATACAGTGTATGCGCGTTGTTCATGACCAAGCACGCGCGCTTAAAATAGCATCTGAATGTACGCGCAACGCGCCAATGATTTTAGACTAGGTTTTTTCTGGTCAGTGGCGCAATTGTTTTCTGGAACTGCAAAATAGCATGAGGGAAAGTTTGAGCCGGAACACGCCTCCTCTTTGCGCTGAACCGCCCCGGGGAGCGCAAGTGTATTTCTTAGTTAACCGACGTGTGTCTGTGGAGGGAAAAGTCCGCTTTGCGCGGGTGCAAAATAGGAATGATACATGCGTCGGTGTACAAAGTCAATTGCGCTGAGTGCAAGATAGGGCCCTATATCATAAACAGAAGAATGTTCCCTACCGCATGCTGCTATACCATTCATCTCCATATAACAACATTATTTTTGTTTTTGCTCTTCTGATGATTTTCAACTTTCTCTTTCTGCAAATTGTATAGTTGTTATAGCGATATGACCCAGCACCCAAAATACTTATCAAAACACTCCAGCGCAGCCTCCATTCGTCGCGAAAGATGGATAAAAAGGCGCGCATGAAACAAAAACCTTGAAAAAATTATATACGATCCGCCAAATCACAGAGATGCCGATTCGCACAGGACTAATATTATCACAGGACCTCGGTGTTCGGCGAAATATGGTAGGTCATTTGCGGGGGAATTATTACTTTACAAATTACAGACATGGCCGATTCGCACGGGATTAAGATCACAGACAACCTCCGCAATTATTACAAATGACTAGAGGTCCCCATATAGTACTAATCCCGTGCGAATAGGGCTAAAGACTGGGAAAAGGATAAACAACCTAAAAACTGGATAGGTCAAGTGGTTTCTGTTTAACAGTTTAACAGTTTGGTGTTGTGACTAGCTATAGAGATATGTTTAATGTTACTCAGAAAACAGGACACAGGTTTAACTCGTTTGAAGTGCTTGTGTTAAATGTTTCACTCGGAAAAACATGTAAAAACAATGCATTCATGACCTCTAGACTAGATGACTGTAATGCATTACTAGCTATTGTCCTTCATTCTCAATAAACAAGATACAACTAGTCAAAAATGCAGCTGCTAGAGTTCTTACCAGGTCAAGAAAATATGATCATATACATCAATTTTATCATCTGGTTACCTATTAAGTTCCGTATCAATTATAAAGTATTGCTACTGACCTTCAAGGCCCTAAATGGTTCAGCTCCTGTGTATTTAACTCATCTTCATCGTACACTTTAATATACACAATAGTATCTAGAATATCTAAGTCCACTAAAGGAGGGAGAGCGTTTTCACATTTGGCTCCTAAACTCTGGAAAAGTCTTCCTGATAATGTTCAGACTCACTCTCTTACATCTGGATTAAAGATGCATCTCTTTATGGCATTCATATAATGCATCTCATAACCTTATACTCACGTTATATCAGATCAAATGCACATGATTATCTAAATTGTAATGTCGACACATGCATTTTCAGTAAAGCTGCTTTGAAACTATGTATTGTCAAAAGCACTAAATAAATAAATGTGAATTAAATTAGATTGAATTAAATGATTTATGAGACAATGCTTCCCCGGCATTGGCGGAATTTATAATATATATATATCTTTAAAAAAATATTATTGTACAAATTTTAAATTCTCTAAAACTGCTATAGAATCAAAGCCATATGTTTTACCAAGTCGTGTTCCAGATTTAAAGTTGATATCACAAAAATTGAGCCGCTAAAATGTTTTATACTGTTTTCATAATAACGGATTGTCCAATTTCAAAACAGTTTTCACAGGATGCATTTTGAGTGTTTAAGTTTTCGAATTATACCCTGTTACTAAAATATGTAATCAAAAAGACATTAAGAAGGTTATGCTTAAAACAAGAACAAATATCTGCCAATGGGGTCAATCTGCCATTTTCTCCCGTTTTAAGCATAAACTCATTTAATTTTTATACATTTTCACACTTAATACCACACTTTCAAGTCATTTAGTTTCTCCAGTAAACGTATCTTGATTTTAGAATGTTTAGATAGTTGTAAAAACAAGACAGAAATACTGTATGACCATTATTATTTGCAGTTTAGTCTTTCAGCGTATGTCATATTTCAGTCATGAGACTCACAGTATTGAGCGGCAGTCCTCATTTTCTGCCATAACCCAAACTTCAGATTTCCCAGATGCTTCGCCACATCGATCTGCAGTTCTGGAAGCTTCTCTGCACACGGACTGGAGCACTGAGGACTGGGAAACATCTGTGAATCAGCACTGGTCCTGATGTTAACTCACAGAGAGGCTTTACACACGGGAGACTGCACTCACCTGTCAGAAGAGCTTCTGTACTTCTGCAAGCGGATTTGCATGGCCATGGAAATGACAAACACATATCATAATTAAAAACAAATCTCGTGATTTAAATCAATAAAGGTTTATAATTGATTATAAATTGCTCAATGGTAATGGTTCTCTTTACAAAGATCAGCTTCTATATAGAATCTTAAAGGGGTCTATGGATTTAGTTTTAATTAATTCATTCATTTTGATTAATCAGAATTAATAAAGATACTTTATTAGTAAAAAAATATATAAATAACCTGAAAGAAGCATGCAGTTATTTAAGAAGAACCCTATCCTAACTTTTTAGTGTACAGTAAATATTTCCATTTCAAATAAATGCTGTTCTTTAGAACTTTCTATTAAAATGTGCATCATGGTTTTCAACACTGATAATAATCATAAATGATTTCTGAAGGATCATGTGACACTGAAGCCTGGAGTAATATTTAAAAACTATTTAAATAATAAAAATTGTGCAGACATGTTTTTTTTGTCCAGGCTACAGAGAAATTATGAACATACAAAAACAAGAGAGAACCAATGAAATATTAATACCCCTGTTGTAGCCATTGTATGCTTTAAAAGAAAAAATGCTTTTATGTTTTCATTTATCTTTTAATATAAAATAAAACCTGTAGCTGTATGTATTTTACCAAATAATTTTGTCAGATAAATAGTGTTTAGTGTTTTGTTCTTCACTCATTTTCAAAATATTTTATATTTCATATTTTGATGGTTTAATCAAACTTGTAGTGTCATTAAAAACAAACGCCCCCTCCGGACATTATTACAAAAATTAATCATTTTGTGCCCTTCTCACAAAGAATGATCAATAATAAGTGTTTACCAGCAGGAACATGATGTTGCTGGACTCGATGTCTTCCTCAGCGATCCTCATTCGTTCTTCCAGAGAGTTAATCCTCTCGATCTGATCCTCGAACACCTTCCTCTTCTGCTCCTCTTCCTCTCTCAGAGCACTTATCCTGGACACTTCTTCATCACGCAGAAACTGCCGGAGATGCTCAAACTGCTTCTTTATATGAGCCTCTGTTTCCTCAGCTTGGTCCTGTCACACGGGGAACAGTTTATGGTTATGTAATCGATACCTGTATGTTATATGAAGGATTTTTGGCTTGATTTTACCTTGATGTGTTTTGTTCTTTGATTACAGATGAATTTCTTTGCTTGTAAAAGTTTGAGATTCTCTTGCAAAGGCTTCAGTCTTATTTTGAGCATCTCCTGAAAAGTTGAAAAGTTTAAATTAGAGTGATAGTTTTTCTCAGTCGCTTTGGTGCATTTCTCACATCACTATTTACATGTGCACAACAGTTAATGCAGTTCTCAAAACAATTAGTACAATCTGCAAAACCTAGTTGATAACCTGCAAAAGCGTCACTTGCTCAAATGGAGTTAATTCCTCAAAAGCAAGTCTTCATGTCAATGAAAGTGTCAGTGTCATCAAGATGAAGAGTCCTGACACCATCGTTTATGATCAAGATAGTCAAATGGCTCTGTCATGTTTCATTATGACAGTTTACTCTGTAAATGTTTTCCAGTGCAAAAAAGCTCCTGAAAAATGCTCCAGACAGAACTATATAGTATTCTCACGGCCATTTAAAAACTACAGTAAAGTTACACATTACTGTATTTAGTGAGTAACGGAGTACAAACACTGAATATGTATGTTTCACATTTTTACTGCATATGCTCTTTGCAATTCTCATTTGTTCACAGCATTGTGCAAAAGAAAAAAATACACGCTTATTTACAACAAACATAAACTCCTTTGGTAGAGCTGTGCAACTGTACACAATATTACAGTAAATACTGGGACTGAACATACAACATATATAATACTGTAAATCATTCGTGCACATCCACACGCTCCTCTCTGTCTGGACACATAAGCTCATCTGAGAGAAACTGTTCAATTTAGGAGACATTTTCATAAAAAAATTAAAAAAAAGATACAAAAATGTGTAAAATTAGCTTGACAGATTTTGCCAACTAGTTCAAAATTTTTGTATGTGATGACTCAAGCACTGAGATCAGGACTATTCGTTTATATGGAATGACTATTCAGCATTCACAAGTGTAGTTAATTTTGACTGATGTGACATAAGCAAATGATAATGCTATAAAACAGCAGAGAGTTGTATGAAAACATCAGTTTGTCAGAAGGACTGAGAGACTGCTACTGATGTGCACAGATGAACTACATGTTGTGGAGGCTGAACTAACTGTGCAAATGTAAATAGTGATGTGAGAAATGCACCAAAGCGACACAGGAAAACTGTATATTATGTATCTCAAAAGATTTGATTGAAGATTGTTTTATCTGTGGCTGTACATTCATTTGTAGAGAACATTAGGCTTTCAAATGTTCCCTCAAATAGATAGATAGATAGATAGATAGATAGATAGATAGATAGATAGATAGATAGATAGATAGATAGATAGATAGATAGATAGATAGATAGATAGATGATTAGAGATAGATAGATAGATAGATAGATAGATGATTAGAGATAGATAGATAGATAGATAGATAGATAGATAGATAGATAGATAGATAGATAGATAGATAGATAGATAGATGATTAGAGATAGATAGATAGATAGATAGATAGATGATTAGAGATAGATAGATAGATAGATAGATAGATAGATAGATAGATAGATAGATAGATAGATAGATAGATAGATAGATAGATGATTAGAGATAGATAGATAGATAGATAGATAGATGATTAGAGATAGATAGATAGATAGATAGATAGATATAGATAAATGATTAGCGATAGATAGATAGATAGATAGATAGATAGATGATTAGAGATGGATAGATAGATAGATAGATAGATAGATAGATAGATAGATAGATAGATAGATAGATAGATAGATAGATAAATGATTAGAGATAGATAGATAGATAGATAGATAGATGATTAGAGATGGATAGATAGATAGATAGATAGATAGATAGATAGATAGATAGATAGATAGATGATTAGAGATAGATAGATAGATAGATAGATAGATGATTAGAGATGGATAGATAGATAGATAGATAGATAGATAGATAGATAGATATAGATAAATGATTAGCGATAGATAGATAGATAGATAGATAGATAGATGATTAGAGATGGATAGATAGATAGATAGATAGATAGATAGATAGATAGATAGATAGATAAATGATTAGAGATAGATAGATAGATAGATAGATAGATGATTAGAGATGGATAGATAGATAGATAGATAGATAGATAGATAGATAGATAGATAGATAGATAGATAGATAGATAGATAGATAGATAGATCGTTTTTAAAGCGGACACAGAGAAAAAATGCTGATAATGCTAATATACAAAGTGCATTAATTTCGTTGTATTGAATATGTTTTATTTCCCTTTTCTGTCTATCTCAAAAGTAGTTTTTTTTTAGATATATTTGAAGTTTTGAACTGCTCATTCATTTTTCTGAGTTAAGATAAATTAAATTAAATTGTGGTTGCAATGAATAGTTATGAATGATCAAGAACAATGAAGTGAAATTTGAAGTGCCATTTTCAAAAATGGCAAAATTAAACTTCACTCATTTTACAAAACGGAGTGTAATTTTCTCTTAAACATTACAGCTATTGCTCATATTTGGCAGCAGACGATGACGACGACGACGACGACGACGATGATGATGCTGTACCTTGAGAGCCTCTGCAGCTTCATCCACAGGTATGCACGTGTGATGCAGGTGTGTGTTCACACACACGCCACACAGCAGCCGCTGGTCCTCGGGACAGAAGAGCTGCATCTTCTCGCCGTGATCTCCACACACCATCTCCTCCGCCCGGCTCCGGCGCTCCCGGAAGATCTCGCACAGGTTCCTCAGCGCGCGGTTACACGGAGGACGGTCCCGGCCGGAGTCGGCCCGGCACACGGGACACCGCTGACACTCGCTGTGCTCCCAGTACTGATCCACACAGGCCCAGCAGAAGCTGTGGGAGCACAGCAGGAGCACGGGGTCTCTGAAGACGTCCCGGCACACGGGGCACCGGAGGATCTCCTCGAAGGGACACGCTGCGGACGACATCGCTGTCTGGAGTGTTTCTGTGGGGAGGGTTTGCTGACTGGATTCAAATACAGATGAGCTGTGATGTCACTTAAAAACACACGCGCACACACACACACACACACACACACACACACACACAGATAAAACCAGTTATGCCAGTGTATAAGGTTTCCTAAGAATACAACTCTGAGTGATTGCGATGGTGTTTTTGTCTTTCCTTGGAAAGATTGCACATCAGAGCTGTTTATCAGTTTCAGTGGAACACCAGCGTATGAATGACCTGCGAAAGAGTCAAAATAAGTTTCAGTTTCAGTCTGAATTGCTGATTATATTGTAGACTATTCCGTTTAAAAGTTGAGACATCACGGAAATCATTGTTAGTTTGACTGAATCTCGTGACTCATGTGCTGACATGTTTGAAGAGATAATGGAGAACTATAGGAGACATGATAATCATGGGTTGATATTACAGCACCAATAAGTGTGTTTGTGTGTATGTGAGTGTGTGCTTGTTTTTGTGATATATGAGGACACAAATGTGTATAATGACATGCATATTACACTGGTATTACAACTTACACGTGACTTATGACGACATTGCATGAGTC
>JAULUF010000052.1:760000-767500 GCA_031834385.1 Semotilus atromaculatus
TGTATAGAACCTTTTAGCAGTTCCAAATACATAGCACCTTATAGAACCTTTTCTTCTAAGAGTGTAGGATGATGCATTATTTTCACTGTAGTGATTGTCATTAAAACCCATGCATATGCAATCAAATGCATTTTGAATAGCAGTCCACTGTAGTGACCTCTATGCATGAAAGGGTTAAATAATAAAGGTCAAAAAAACTTTTCTACTAAACATGTTTAGAGTATTCTTGTTCAGTTCACACAAGATTATAATAATTAGATCTCACTGTGAAGCCAGATTTTTCAGCAGTATAAACTGTTAGAGACTGCCTGGAAATGACACTAAATGAGGCTGTGCGCTTCACTGAATCATGTCATTACACTGCACACAGATGGAGAGGGACACGTTCGTGAGAAAGACGGACAGAAATGAACGACACTATTAGTGCTTGTATATATGGGTCAGTCAGTGATTTAAACAAATCCACACACCTAACTTTGACAGGTATTTGCACCGTATCTCATAAATCTCACACAGCCACACGTCAGAGAGAGGTTTGAGGATGACCCTTACGAAAATTAACCATGGTTTTACTAAATTTTTTTTTTTAAAACCTGGTAACCGCAAATTAACCATGGTTTTACAAAAAAAAACAAGAAAAAACACATGGTAACCACAAATTAACCATGGTTTTACTACAAAAAAAACAAGAAAAAACACATGGTAACCACAAATTAACCATGGTTTTACTACAAAAAAAAACAAGAAAAAACACATGGTAACCACAAATTAACCATGGTTTTAAAAAAAAAAAAAAGAAAAAACACATGGTAACCACAAATTAACCATGGTTTTACAAAAAAAAACAAGAAAAAACACATGGTAACCACAAATTAACCATGGTTTTACTACAAAAAAAAAAAACACGAAAAAAAAACCTTGGTACCCACAAATTAACCATGGTTTTACTACAAAAAAAACCCCACAAAAAACATGGTAACCACTAATTACCCATGATTTTACTACAAAAAACAAACAAAAAACTAAATAAATAAAAACCATGGTACCCACAAATTAACCATGGTTTTACTACAAAAAAATTAAAACAAATAAAATAAAATACAAAACATGGTAACCACAAATTAACCATGGTTTTACTACCAAAACAAAACAAAACAACAAAATCCTTGGTAACCACATATTAACCATGGTTTTGCAACACTTACTTTCCTTAGGTTTTGCTTCTTGACACTCATGCCTTTAACTGCAGGAGCGTTCTGGTCACGCTACGTCATAATTACCGTAATTATGACATTTCAACATTCACGTCCTTGTAATTACAACTCACCAACACCAATAAAAAAAATATGATTCTAATTATACAAAATAATAATGAAATAATAAACAAATGAACAATGGTTTTGCTTCAGTTACCATAGTTTAATCATGGAATTTGTAGTAAAACGTGGTTATACAAATGGAAATCAATCTGCCAGAAAAAAAAAACATGGTTTCTACACTCTTAGCACAATAAAACCCTGGTTAAAAACGTAAGGGTTTTTACTTGGGCCTTTAAGTCTTAGCAACTGTACAGCAACCACTCAGCATCCGAGCAATAGTTTAGGAGAAAACATAACTGCAACAGAACTTTTTCTGACAAGTCTTTAAATGCAGTTTGAATCGTCTCAGATGAAGCTCAAACCCCAGACGAGTCTTCAGTCACACCGTCCCATACATGGACAAAATATTCCCCTCTCGCTGCAGTAATCAGACTGAATGTCATTTATCATAGTCAAATACTAAATTATTTTTCTTGGCAATCACAAGCGTGTATATAAAAAGCATAACCTGTTCAATTATCCGTGATATTTTTGCAGGAGCCTGAGTTTATGAGTTTTCTTTTCTCCCTTTTACAGGTTTTTCCCAAGCCTTTCCAAAATTTAGTTTCAGCTCACGCATTAGAATAATGGACGTGACTCCACTCACTATATTAAAATAAAGATGCAACACAAACAGTCCTGAATAAAAGTGGTCTGTCAGATATTTATGTGTATAGGTTTGAAGAGCTTGATTTCACTTAATTTAATTGATTAAAACTGATTCTTTGCATTCATTTGTAGGTGCATTGTGGGAATGGTGCTACATTTCTATAAACACATTATAACCCACATTATAAGTGTTGCTGCACCACATCAGAGAACACAATGTTCAGAATCTGAATCGTGAATGTGACCGAGAGTTTTGATCAATTGAGTAAATCAGCATGAGGAAGTCGATCCGTCTGGAGAATCTGTGTAACACCTGCTGTCTCACAGTGACCCACAGAGCGCCTGTCATCCTCAATAACACACACACACACACAGAGAAACACACACACACACACACAATCACACACACACACACACACACACACACACACACAGAGAGAAACACACACACACACACACACACACACACACACACACACACACAGAGAAACACACACACACACACACACACACACACACACACACAGACAGAGAAACACACACACACACACACACACACACACACACACACACATAGAGAAACACACACACACACACATACACAGAGAAACACACACACACACACACACACACACACACATACATACACAGAGAAACACACACACACATACACACACACAGAGAAACACACACACACACACACATACATACACAGAGAAACACACACACACACACACACACATACATACACAGAGAAACACACACACACACACAGAGAGAAACACACACACACACACACACATACATACATACACAGAGAAACACACACACACACACACACACACACACACACAGAGAAACACACACACACACACACACACACACACACACACAGAGAAACACACGCACATACATACACAGAGAAACACACACACACACACAGAGAGAAACACACACACACACACACACACACAGAGAAACACACACACACACACACACACACACAGAGAAACACACACACATACATACACAGAGAAACACACACACACACACACAGAGAGAAACACACACACACACACACACACACACACACAGAGAGAGAAAAACACACACACACACACACACACACACCCCATCACAGGGAGTGCTTCAGACACACTCCTCCAGATGGTTCGGGAGTGGGCCGTGGACACACACATCAGCGCGGAGAGACGGAGAGAGAGATGAAGGTATGGAGGAACGGAGAGAGGCAGTGGAGGAATGAACAATAGAAGATCAGGGAGATTTCACAAAGAAGTTACAAAGAATTTTTTTTTACCAGAAATAACTAGGAAAAAAAGCTAAAGAGAAAAAAATACACACACACCAATTAAAATAAACACACAAATGATGTACAAACATAAACACACACACAAATAAACAAGCTAGTTCGTGCACTTGCGCGTGCCTTACGAGGACTTCCAAAGACACATAACAGCTAGAAGTGTGTGCACTACTTGCTTTATGCAAACACTATACAGGATTTACCCTATTATACTTTATCGACACAAATTGATGAGTCAAACTACAAACAGCGACCCACAAATAGGCTGTCTTTGAGTTCACTTGAACAAGGGTTAAATTACTCATCAGACTACAGAAGAATACCATAATTCCTCCGTTCAACTAGGCCTAAAACATCGTGAGTCACGCAGACCGATAACAACCCAGCCACAGCACAGAATTGGGAATAACATGCCTTACCTTAACACAGAAGGGATGTCAAGGACTTCGCGCGCAGGTCAATGTCCTCCAACGTTTATATTTTTTCTACGCATCTTTGAATTAACATGTATGATTTAAATCTGCACCGCAGCGCCACCACACCTTGATGCTCATGACAAGAACAGCATGTCTGTTATCTTTATTGAAGTGAATTAGGTTGAAATCGCCGTCATGCATGAATGAATGATATTTTTGCTATTTGACACAATAATAATAATAATCCACGATGATCACATTACACAAAACTGAAATTGCACGTAAAAATAAAACATTGGCAATATTTTTTGAAACCCCCCCAAAATTTCACGAATCACGTTTTCAGGGGAGCCCATGTCTTATTAAGGGGAGCCGCGCTCCCCCTCAATTATGCTGCCATCACCCCCATATTGAAAAAACCTGGTTTGGACCCAGACATTCCCAACAGCCGCCGCATCTCAAACCTCCCATTTCTGTCCAAAATCCTAACGAGCTGCTGCTACTCAACTTCAAACTCGCCTAAACTCCAATATGAACCATTCCAACCTGGCTTGCGCTCTAAACATAGCACCGAAACTGCCCTCCTCAAAATGACCAAAGATATTCTCCTTGCTGCCGACTCTGGTCTCCTCACCACCCTCATCCTCATAGACGTCAGTGCAGCCTTTGACACCATCAAA
Organism: Semotilus atromaculatus; assembly: GCA_031834385.1. Lineage (NCBI taxonomy): Eukaryota > Metazoa > Chordata > Actinopteri > Cypriniformes > Leuciscidae > Semotilus > Semotilus atromaculatus. The sequence continues at coordinate 764,388 of JAULUF010000052.1, forward strand.
CTCTCCATCCTCCTTCAGCACCAAATTGAACATACATCATTACATCTCTATAAACACCTGCAAGTCTTCTACCACTTCAGTCACTCATGGTGTCCCCCAGGGTTCAGTTCTAGGGCCCCTCCTCTTCATCAGGGGTGGGCAATTAATTTCCACATGGGGCCACAAGAGAAACTGGGGCGGTTGTAGAGGGCCGGACCAATACACTTAAAGGAACACTCCACTTTTTTTGGAAATAGGCTCATTTTCCAGCTCCTCTAGAGTTAAACAGTTGAGTTTTGCCGTTTTCTAATCCATTCAGACGATCTCCGGGTCTGGCGGCGGTAGCACTTTTAGCATAGCTTAGCATAGATCATTGAATAAGATTAGACCATTAGCATCTCTCTCAAAAACATGACCAAAGAGTTTCAATATTTTTCCTATTTAAAACTTGACTCTTCTGTAGTTACAACGTGTACTAAGACCGACGGAAAATGAAAAGTTGTGATTTTCTAGGAAAATATGGCTAGGAACTATACTCTCATTCCTGCGTAATAATCAAGGCACTTTGCTGCCGTACCATGTGTGCAACCGGCACAATGATATCACGCAGCGCCTGAAACCACGTTGGAAGTTACTCAAGTATGGGCCCTATACTTATAAGCTTTTTAGCTTCTTTGGGAGACCCATTTCACTGTACCTAATCTACTCTGTACCTTTAAACTGTATTATTGTAATGTTTGAAGAGGTATTGTGAATAAACTGAAACTGAAGTTATATAGCTGGGGACTATTTTCAGGCGCTGCGTAATAGTGTTGCTTTAATAACCTTGCCCCTCCATACCTCTCCGTTCTCCTAACCTGCTGATGCTAACACACACAAGACCATCAGGACTAAGCGACGGACTTGGGGAGTTTTTCATCCATTTCATTCCCACCCCTCTTGCTTTGCCTCTGCTTGCCTGTCCATCCATCTATATGTGTTTTACTTTTTTGGCAGTTACTGTATGTAACCTTGCCTCTATACCTTGTCTGTTTGTTTTTAACTATGTAAACCAAAATTGTAAAGCGTCTTCTGAGTGTCTGGAAAAGCGCTATAAAAAAATAAATGTATTATTTTTATTAGTATTCACTGATAAAATATAAAATATAAGAGCAACAGAGCGAAAACTCATCGAAATGGGTGTTAACAATGATAGTTTAACCAGAAAATGACAATTCTGTCATCATTATCCCACCCATTTTCCCATAAAACAGACCGCAGAACTATGCAATTAAATTTAAATAAAACAAGGTTATGATTATAGCTGCAACAAGGAAAGTGACATCAAAGTTACATAAAATTATTACATGGTTGTTTACAGTGCAGTGATGGCAAATCAGATCCAGTGATATTAATCTACTGGCGACAACCAGAGTTCATGCACAGATGCAGGTTTTATTTTTAATTTCAATAACGTTTTGATATTGTCTCAGAGATATATTGAACGTCTGATGAGACAATTATTCTTGGCTAAAGCCTTTATTGTATAACCTGAGAGTGCGGGAACTTTTATTCAAGCCTTTGACTTTATGCCTAGTTAATTTATTTACACGAAAGAACATGATTATTCTTTTCAAGCGGTTTTGAATTTATACTTCAATTTAGAAAGTTGAACCATAACAAAAATCATACTTAGTACAAACAGTGAACAGAAAGTTAATTAACAAATGTGATTTTTGTGTCTTTCCTGCAAAAAGTTGCACTCCTATAAAAAGACTGATGAAAGCTCAGCTAAATACACATCCATAGTTAACAGAACCAGCCAGGATTAGACGCATTGCTGAAGTTGGGCAACCCGATCACACTAAATGCGTCTCTATAGCACGCATTGAGTTTATCGTGCAATTTATACGCCAAAATGAGTTTTACCGTGCATATGATACCCATGGGTAGGTTTAGTGGTGTGGGGTGCGTGTGTATTACACGCAATAAAGTGCGTATCATATGCATGTGAAAACTGCGTATCATATGCACGTAAAAACTAATTTTAGCGTATAAATTGCACGATAAACTCAATGCGTGCTATAGAGACGCATTTTCATGAGATCAGGCTGAGTTGGAAGAACAGAGAGTCCGGCCAGTTCCCCAGTCGGGATGAACGTCTCGAGTTCAGTGGGATCCAGAGAGGAGGTTGGTAAATTCACACTGGTCTGAGACTGAATCTGTGGGAAACTCCACTGGGATTCACACGGGCCTGATAACTGAACTGAACGCCGGCTGTGGGATTTCAAACACACACGATAAAAACAATCACAGTGAATTTACAGCAGCGGGGAAGACTGAGGGATTTATGAGAACGCTTGTATGCCACGGCGTTTTGCGTTCTGGACGGGAAAACAACAGCAATTACATAATTATACGGTATAATAAAGGTATGTTAGGTATGAGGACAAAGTGTATAAAATAAACTAATAATGTAAGTTGGTTCTTTCTTGATTTTATCAGAAATTAACATTTTACAGACTTTCTTTTTAATGTTTCATATCAAATCTTTTGTAATTTGCACTGCATTAAGTATTTGCAAGATTTAAGAAAGACATCTAGAAAAGTAGACTAAATCACTGACCGAATAGATTGACATTAATCAACGGCCCACATGATCTAGATAATGTAAAAAAAAAACTAATTTCTCATTTCTGGAGTTGAGTGGCTCATCTTACCCTCGTATATAGCAGACAGCTCATGTTTAGTAAACTAATGATGCCTGAGATTGTTTCCTTCTGTGGGTTTAATGGAATATTATTTGTTTATTGTAAATTGCTACTTGTGTTGTTTTTTTGCATTGTTTGTTGAGCCTTTGTCTAAAGACATGTTTCTACCCCTGTGGGGATGAACAATAAAGCGTTAGAATTGAATTGAATTGCATTTTACTCCTTGGAGATCAGGAAGCTTCCAGCCTTATTAAGAGACCAGGAACATCACGAGCCTCAATCAAATATCAACTCAAAACTTTGAGGGAGTTATTTTAAATGTTTCTGAAAGAAGTCTCTTCTGCTCACCAAGGCTGCGTTTATTTACTTAAAAATACAGTAAAAACAGTCATATTAAGAAAAAATATTACACTTTAAAATTGGGGTTTTAAATGTGAATATATA